>BQNB010016380.1:0-70073 GCA_026074375.1 Tanacetum coccineum
AAGTCGTATCCCTATAGTCAAAGTAAGATGGAACTCTAAAAGAGGACCAGAATTCACGTGGGAACACGAAGATCAAATTCGTGCCAAATATCCACATCTATTTCCAAACATCACTCTAACATCCAACTAAATCTCAGGACGAGATTTCTTTAAGGTTAGGAGACTATAACAACCCACAATTTTCCTCAATGTAATTTCCACCTATTATATTAAATACAACCATTTTCATGGAAATATTTTTGTTTTATTCTATCCATTATATAACGTAACTTACATTTTCAAAGTAAACAAGCTCGCGCACCAACCAATGTCAACTCCATCAACGTTTATATCAAGTGAACGTTATAATATGTCAAGTAATATGTTCTAATATCCATTTTTACCACATACAATATCTATTTAACGTACCATCCATAACGTTTATTATAAAACGGACTTTATACGTTAAAGTTTATATCAAAACCCCGACTACATGTAAGTTTCCATACGATACAAACATACAAACTTATAAGGTATATGTACAAGTTTCCAATGCATAAAATTTGAACTACTTTTCCCTCCAAACCCCTAAGTACAACTCCTTAAAGCTTATGGTACAAATCGATTATGCATAAAATTCAAACCAAGCTATTTCCCTCTAAATTTCTATGAGCTTTTGTACCATCTTTTAAGCATGGATTACAACTTATTTAAGCACTACATTTGAACTAGTTCTTCCCTCCAACACCACCTTAGCTCGACGAAACCCTAAAACCCTAACCTGAAACCCTAACTAGTACGAACTATTTGAAACATAGAGGCCAAACAGCTCACCATATTGGGGGGGGAACCAAGTCACCCTTCACCCAGTAATATCCACCACCTTTGCTACTAACTGTTACGCACCTTTGAGCCGCCAAGTTAAGCACCTCGACACCTCACGCACCACCATGTCACCACCATCGTAACCTTGGCACCCAAGTTGAACCCTTTGTCACCACCTTGGTGAACCGAGCCCTCCCTACTCTCCAACACCTTGCTAAGCTATCCTCCTAGCTCTCCTTAGTCACTAATTGCTAGAACTTAGCCACCACCCTTCTTAACTTGGGCACTACTCTTATTTGAGCCCTATATATACCCGAAACCATGCACACTTTTATAATTCACCACTAAACTAAACCAACTCTCAAAATGATGACCTAGCTGAGCCCTAGAAGAGAAGAAAGGAAGATTAAGCTATTTAGAAGCCAAGCTAAGTAAAAGAAGAGTCCTTGATTCATCTCTTAATCTTTCGAGTCATATCAATCCTTTTGAACCATTTCAAGCTCTTGTAAGTCTTATAACTTGTTCAATAAGCTCCTAATGTATCCTAGATCCTTATGAAGCTTAAAATGTAGCCATGTATAAGCTAAAACCATTTTGAAAACCCTTAAACCAGGCCGAACCCTAAAATGACCCTTTTTGGAAACCCTAATCCATATAAACCCTAAAATAAGCTAGCTTAAGCTTATTTTGATCTTGATAAGCTCTTAAACCCTAAGCTTACATGTTTGGTTTTCCTAAACCAAACGCACCCTTAAAACCTTAAAAATCATTTTCGCAAAACCCTAAAAGCTATAAGCCATAAGCTGATCTTATAAGCTGCTCTAATAAGCTATAATATAACTTTTTTAAACATTGAAACAAACCCTAAAAGCTCTAAGCTTTCGGTTTATTATTTCAAAACCAAACGCACCATTTTTGAGCTTTCGAGCTCATAAGCACATTTCATAAGCTATAAGCTTATTAAATCTACAAAAACCAATTTATTTCTAGCTTATTATGATAAGCTAAATGCTGCAAAATGAAATCAGATTCAAAAATACAAAGTATATGGATTTTGGACTAAAAATGCAAATTGAATTATCCTTTAGGGGTATATATTGTAACTTTTGAAACTTTTAAATTTTGGCAAAAATGTAATTACTCTAAGTTAAACTACAAGGATCTCTCCCCTGGTTTTGCCCAACTTTAAAATAAGGTTTAGAAAACTATAAAATTATATAAGGGTTTAAATTGTAAAATGATATATACCAGGGAATATATTGCCCATTTTTGAATTCTTAAGGGTATAAAATGTAATATTTTTATATTTAATAACAAAAATATATTTAAACATATAAGACTCGATTTTATTAAAACCCGACACATTTATCGTTCATTCATTGATCGAAACATTTATAAATAAATTATGTTATATATTTAACATAATTTATCATCTACTAGCTTTTGAAGAAACTTAAAAGGATAAAGTCTTATCATTTAAACTATAACGTACCACGTTACTAGGGAATTTCAAGTGAGGGGATTTCATTTGGGTAGACGTTTTGATGAGTTATTGGATTTACGATTTAAAGTGTCCTAGCTCCTTAAATGTTTACTACTTGACCTCTGGATTATGATAGCCCAAACAGTGATGCGATATTTTCACAAGTTAATAAACCAAAATTTTTAAATATATTTTACGTAAACTTAAGAAATAAAGTTTTGAAATATAAAACTAAGACTTGACATCAGTAACCACCAGGTGCTGACGAAGCCGATTATTTCCATTGAAATCACTTTTGGACGTCAATCAGATTTCCCAATTAAGGTGAGTTCATAGTCCTAAACATAAGGGGTGGTTTTCCAAACCCTTGTGGGGAGATACATGCTATAAACCATAAGTATAAGTATTTTTCAACTGTATGCTATCCTGATATATTATTGCCTAAGTTACCTCTGTTAGCCTTAATTATATTAAGTCAAACAAGAATGTTATCGGTCTTAGAAAGTCAAACTAGGTCTTGTATTGTAATAGGACTACGTCGTGTTCAACGGCTTGAGTTTGTAATACTAAATGTTGTCCAAGTTAAGGGTGAAAGCCCAAGTTTACCAAGGGCCCGGCCCGTTACAAAATGTCCCATGAGCCAACTAGAAGGCTAGGGTATAAATATCTCTTCACCACACTTGGTGAAGGGTGTTAGTTATTTTTCCATCACTTGTAACTTTCCAACTCTCTCTAATCTAATCTTCTTTTCTTGTTTCTCTCTCTACTTTCTCTCTCTTAGATTTCTTCTTATTTTCTAGCATCTTGGTATAGATTATAGTTGTGTAATGGATTAAACTAGTGGGATAACATATGGTATCACTCGCCAAGGGGTGTTTAGTGTTTGCTTGTATCAAAATCGTGACTATTTTTTTTCTTTCTTTTGGTTCGAAGAGAAAAACGCAAGAAAATACCATCTTTTGATTTTATTTCGTGACTTAGGGTGTTAAAGTGTGGTACTTTCGTGCTTACAACAAACCCTAGTATCGTTTAGTAAGGTTTTACAATTCATTTCGTGGCTTAATCGAAAGATTAAAGAATTTTTTCTTGGTTGCGTTTTGGTTGAATGAACATTGCTTCGTTGGCTTGGATAAAAAGAAAGATTGCTTTTGAGTATAGAAACAAACTAGTACCGTACTTGAAAGTGACATTTGTACTGGTTGCATTTTGATTGGAAGACATTGCGTTTTGGCTTAAAACTCATTGTGTTTTGGTTCTCAACTAAGTGCGTTTTGATTCTCAAGTCATTGCGTTTTGATTCAAGTCGTTACGTTTTGATTCAAGTCGCTGCGTTTTGATCTCAAGTCGTTGCGTTTTGATTCTCAAGTCACTGCGATTTGATATTTATTTTTTTGCGTTTTGTCTCCACAGGTTGCGTTTTGAAGACTATCATTGCGTTTTGACTAGACGTTACTCTGCCCAATTTTTTTAGACATGGCGTTTTGATCATAGAAGCCATTGCGTTTTGCCAAGATAGACATTACGTTTTGCTAAATGAATGTCACTGCGTTTTGATCAAGACAAAGTTGCGTTTTTCCTAGAGGTTTCATTGCATTTTGATCAAGACTAGGTTGCGTTTTGAGAACCGGAAATTTACGACAAACCTCAGGACTAATTAAACAAAAAAGACCTTGACTTTAATTCGGAGACTAGAAAGACAATTACCTAACGACACAACAAACACAAACAAACAAACAACATCGAACTTAATCATCACTGTGAAATGTCAATTAATTATTCATCACGGTTTCTCTTGATTTGTAAAATCCCGCGAAAGTATACGATGTCTTCTCGTGTTTTAGATCAAAAGATTTTAAAATCCATAACAGTTAATACCATTTAAAACCAACAATCAAACACTTTCTAACACTTAAGATCGCTGATATTCATTCATCAACTTCATCAGAATGTCAAATTCAAATATCCGCATTTGGCAAACTCAAAATCATCAAATGCTCTTCATAATTGCAATCTATGGAAGGCGGTGTAGGCTCAAAGATCTGTCCACCAAATGTTGGGCACCGTAATTACGTTTCAGTGGAATCCAGAATCAGAGATATATTGACAACCAAACCTAACAGTGAACTCATCACTATAGTCTCCAAAATCCACGCATACCCGTATCAATGGGCTAAGAAATACATGTTCAAGTGTAGCTGGAAGGTAGTTTCTGAAGACAACTATAGGAGAGGTATATGAAGAAGCTAAAAGAATGTTTCACAAGGACATACGAGATCAAGCATGAATGCATAAGCTGAATCATTCAATCATTACTACCTCTCACAGGAGATAGATGAGCGATACCTACTCTCAGCAGTTGTATTCTATGTCCAGGAATGCATGTAATGTGGAACATGGCTATTGACAGTTGAAACAATGTGAATCAATCTAGTGTTACAAGATCTTGAAACCAATTTATATTGGAGAGTTTGAAAATTCACATCACGGATGTGAATCACTGAATCATATTACTCACGGTTTTACAAGATGATGAATGAGCTTGTCAGAAATCATGTGTCATAGTTACAAATCATCATGTGAATGTCCAGTTCTTACTTCATACTACAACCAGATATGGCCAAAGGTTGACACTTGTTAAGCCAAGATCAGTCAAGAGCTGAAGACTATCTCCTATCACAACGCTTTATGACAATTCTGAAGCAGACACCAGAATGAAGTCAATTATGAGATAAAAGAAGCTGGAGACTAGGCACATATAAATTAATATTATTTTTTTACTTACTAACCACTTGCACTTGTTGCCAACAAACAACCAGTTATGCATCAGTGCAAAACCATCCTTACTCAAAACGCTTAATATTCCTCCACGCAGATCGCAACAGTCTACCAAAAACATAGGAAAGAAAATTGTTAACCATCTTCTGCTCCCTACTTAATGATCTCCAAACCGCTAGCGTGTTACTGAAGATAGGAAATTCAAAGGAAAAGGAATTGACCAACTCATGCTTTAATTTCATCTCTCGTTTAAGAAAATCGACAAAACCTACCAACTAACAACCTTCAAACTTCATCAAACACCATTCGATTTAATCAAGATGATTCATCAAGAATTAACAGAGGAAAAAAAAAAAATAAATAAAATAGGAACTGGGTAGATAATCAGATGGCAGTCAATGTTGCTTGGGCTAGTGAAAATGTGGTACTTCGGTAGTGCAAAGTCTGGGGATTCAGTTTACAACTCGGCGAAGAATATGGGCATGTATCATGAGGAATGTCAAAAACCAAAACGGAGTAAAGGCATGCATCTTATCACAATGGGGAGGGCAAAAACGGGGGGGGGGGGAGGATTGAAAAGAGTTGATTGTATAGAACAAGAGAAGCTGGGGTTCAGAGTTGAATGCAGAACAAGCTGATTGAAGGATGATACTGATGATAGAGTCTGAAGAACAGGAGAATTGGAAGGCAGAAAACATTATAAGTGTACATGGCGATAGGATTCAATAGTTACTCCAGATCGCAGTTGACAATTCTGACGCAATCTTTGCTGATGAGCCAATGCATAATGGTACAGAAAGAGATAACTGACAATGTGTTTGCAGGAAAATGAACATCCTGAGCAACCTGAATCTAGTAATGACATATATCTGACGGAACAAGGTGACTCCAATATCACTATTGATTCATTGGATATATGTTATGATAGAGCTCAGGATGCCCAGGATGAAACTGATGATCTTGATCAAGAACGTGATTTGCTTGCTTCTTTAATTCAGAAAAAAAACTAAAATGTGAATTGATGACACAAAAACCGAAATAAATTTTTTAGAATCATCAACAAGGAGTTAGTTGATAAATTGAAAGGTGAACATTGAGATGTTAAAACTAAGATAAAAGTTAGAATACATCAAATAGA
Source organism: Tanacetum coccineum (assembly GCA_026074375.1). NCBI lineage: Eukaryota > Viridiplantae > Streptophyta > Magnoliopsida > Asterales > Asteraceae > Tanacetum > Tanacetum coccineum. Next base: position 6,201 of record BQNB010016380.1, read on the forward strand.
CGATTTCAAAGAAGCAAACAATGAACTGTCTAATGACTAGATTCAGTGTTGATGTTCAAAAGACCTAAAACAGTTGCTCAAGCGGAACTAGATGAAGGGTATAAATGAGTGTGAATTATGGCGTCAAAGTAGAAATTGATTGTGCAAAAGGCTAAAGGGGATTAATGTCATACAAAATCGATTTTGAAAAATCATCTAATGCATATACTCAAAAAATAAATGATTTAAATCAAACGATTTCGGATATGAAAAAGGAGCTTTGTGCACATCAAGAAACCATCTCCATAATGTCACAAGCAAACGAGGCTCAGACTAAGCTTTACAAAACTCGTGAAGACAAAGAACTTGATAAAGTCATTGCTTTAGAAAACAAAGTCAAGGTTTTGAATGATATTGTATATAAAACCGGTCAAACTGTTCAAACAATGAATATGCTTAATCGTAATTGTAAAACGAGTTTTGCAAAACCTGAGTTCCTCAAGAAAGCTCAAAGAGCGAATCCTCGTCTGTATGATATAGGTTGCTACAATGATAATCTTGCGTTAATGTTAGCCCCTGATTCTGACGAAACGATTCGTCTTGAAAAAGAACGTCGATCAAAATTAAGCGATTTAATCAGACCGTTTGATTATGATCAGTTGAATAATCTTTATGATTTGTTCGTTCCACAACGAGAAAAGTCGCCTGAACAACACTATTTTCCAAAAACGTCAAAGATGAGTCATACATCTTCTAATAAGGAATTTTCCAAAGAGTCTTTTCGTAAACAAACAACTTTGTTAGAAAAACGAATGGATGAATCCATTCCTTGGGATCAAAAGTGTAAAAGCTCTAAAGAACTTTTCAAGATTAAAAAGAGTGTTGACACGATTTTTGACGGAGTGGAACGTTGCAAACAAACAATCGCCAAAAGAACATATTTTGGTAACATCGATCCTTTCATTCAAAACACAATAGAAGGAAATTTTGGCCCCCAAATTAGCAGAATAAATGCGGACTTAGAAAAATTTCACTTGTGTTTGAACGAGGAAATGGTTGCTGATTTGAGATACTTTAATTCTCTTGAACATGAAGTAGACACTCTCAAATCTCAACTGGAAACTCAAAAAACACAGTTTTTGAATGAAATCGACACTGTGGAAAAATGTGAACATCTTGAAAAAGAGCTTTCAAAAAGTAGAACAATGTCAAAGAGTTTTGAAGCACTTCAGAAACATGCGATTAATCTTGAACTTGATTTACAACAGTGCAAAGAAAAGATAAAAAATGACAAATCTTTCAAAGAAAATCAGTCAAACGTATTTCTGAAAGAACGTGAACAATATTTTGAAATTCAAGACTTGAAAGCTCAATTACAAGACAAAGGAATTGCAATAAGTGAGTTGAAGAAACTCATAGAAAAGATGAAAGGAAAATCTATGGAAACTAAGTTTGAAAAATCATCAGTTATTTGACAACTAAATGCTTTTAAAAGTCAAAGACAATCAGTTTTAGAAAAACCGGCTATTTTTTCAGATTCTCTTGAAAAGAAAGATTTTTCAAAGTCAAAGTCAGTTACCAAAAATAATGTAACAAATGATTTTTCGAAACCAGTCACTACACAAATTTTACCTCAGAATATAAAGTCAATTTTAAAGAACACAAATGTGATTGCTCCAGGAATGTATAAAGTTTACACAGAGCCCAATCAAACTAGAACATCACAGTTGCCTCAAGATATTAGGAAACTTAACAAACGTGTGTCCTTTTCAAACAGGAGTAATTCCCACTACTAGCGTTAGCAGACCACAGCTTAAGGGCAATCAAATGGGAGATAGAGTCATGCCTAACAATAGTCAAGGGAAGAAGCAAGAAGTAGAAGACCACCGTAGGAATTTTAAGTTTTTAAATAATACAACGTCTGTAACTGCGTATAATGATAGTTTGAATGCTAAGACCTCGAATGTAAACTTTGTTTGTGTTACTTATGGAAAATGTGTGCTAAATAACAATCATGATATGTGTTCTTCACTATATTAATGGTGTGAATTCTAGGACTAGACAGCCAATTGTTGTGCCAATTAGTACTAGAGAACCCAAGAAAACTATGAACCAATCTGTTGCAACATCCCATAAGAAAACAGTTGCAACAGACTCCACTATCAAGAAACCTAGAAACATAATTAGGAAGATATATGACAAGTTAGTAAGACATGTTGTTGGTGGTATCCTAAGTTTACATCACCCGGATACAAATGGAAACCTAAGTCCCCAACAGGAAATATCAACCTAAATGTTAGTATGCCTTTGGGAAATGCATCTAGAACTGCTAATATTTTGGAACCTATGACTCTTAGGTGTCCCACTCTGTCCAATACTCCATTGTCTTCTAATTCTTTTGCAGCTCGTAGAGATAATTCTATTCATCGTCGACTCTGTGTGCTCAAAGCACATGACGGGAAATCTCAAACTTCTAACTAATTTTATGGAGAAATTTTTGGGCACGGTGAAATTTAGAAATGATCAAATTGCACCGATTCTTGGTTATGGATATTTGGTTCAACTATTACTATCAAAAGGGTTTATTACATCGAAGGGCTAAATCATAATTTATTCTCCGTCGGTCAATTTTGTGATGCGGATTTGGAAGTTGCATTTAGAAAGTCTATGTGTTATATCCTTGATTTGAAGGGAAATGATCTTCTCACAGGTTCTCATGGAACACATCTGTATTCAATCACTCTTCAAGAAACATCCACTCCCAATCCAATTTGCTTAATGGCTAAAGCTACATCGTCTCAAGCATGGTTATGGCATCATCGTCTCTGACATCTAAACTTTAGCACCATCAACTTGCTTTCAAAAAATAATAATGTCACTGGCCTTCCAAAATTAAAATTCGTTAAAGACCATCTTTGTTCTTCTTGTGAATTGGGGAAGGCAAAAAGAAAGTCTTTTCATACTAAGACTACCCTAAGTTCCAAAAGACAGTTACAACTTCTACACATGGACTTATGTGGTCCCATGCATGTAGAAGGCATTAATGGAAAAAAATATGTTCTTGTAATTGTTGATGACTTCTCCAGATACACTTGGACTCACTTCATGAGGTCCAAAGATGAAACACCAGAAGTTCTCATTGATTTCCTCACACTTGTCCAAAGAGGACTTCATGCTCAAGTTAGAACAGTTTGAACTAACAAAGGCGCAAAATTTCTGAATAAAACTCTTCATGCATACTTTGCAAAAGAAGGTATAAGACACGAAACATCAACTGCTCGAACACCTGAACAAAACGGCTTTGTTGAAAGACAGAACCGTACTCTTGTTGAGGCTGCTCGAACAATGCTAAGCGCCGCTATATTTCCTTTGTTCTTCTGGGCTGAAGCAATTACAACAACATGTTTTACTCAAAACCATTCTCTTTTGGGCTGAAGTAATTGCAACAACATGTTTCCTCGACATGAGAAAACACCATACCACATCATCAATGGCCAGAAACCATCTGTTAAGTTCTTTCAAATTTTTGGCTCTCTTTGCTACATCATTAGAGATGGTGAAAATCTTGATAAAATTAAGGAAAAAGGTGATGCATGTATGTTTCTAGGGTATTATACTCAGTCAAGAGCATACAAGGTATTTAACAAGAGAACAAGAATAATAGTTGAAACCATTCATGTTAACTTTGACGAATTGCCTCAAATGGCGTCAGATCACGTCAGTTCTGACCCCGGTCCACAATGTTCGACAACGGTACTTGAACAAGAAAGTTTAAGTCCCGATCCCCAAAGTCAAGAAAATGTTTCTCAAGCTGCTGAGACAGAAACAACGTCAAATGAGCTGGAATTGCTATATAGTCCGATGTTCAGTGAATTACTCAATGGAACTTCTCCTGTTGTGTCAAAGTCTTTCGCTGTACATGCTGCTGATAATCCTGATAAACGTCAACAACATAACACAACTCACAGTTCTACAACAACCAATGTTGCAGATCCACCTCCATTGAACATTCAATCAACACATCAAACTCCAACTCAAGTACCAACTGTCACTGCACCTGAGAACATTATTCAAGCAGAAACCAATACCGAAAATGCACAATTTGACGAAGATGAATTTATCAACATCTTTAGTACACCGGTACAAGAACAAGGGGAGACATCGTCTCGTCATGTTGATTCGTCAAACATGCATACTTTCTATCAACACCATCCTTCCGCACAACGTTGGACAAAAGATCATCCATTAGAACAAGTCATTGGAAATCCTTCTCAATCAATTAGAACAAGACGTCAGCTAGAAACATATGGCGAGATGTGTATGTTCGCACTCACCGTGAGTCAAACCGAACCGAAGAACATCAAAGAAGCCATGACTGATTATGTATGGATTGAATCAATGCAGGAAGAACTTCATCAGTTTAATTGATTAGATGTATGGGAATTAGTCGACGGACTACTTTGCAAAAATGTCATTAACTTAAAGTGGCTCTGGAAAAACAAATGTCATTAACTTAAAGTGGCTCTGGAAAAATAAAATGTTGATGAGGAAAATTCTGTTAATTCATAACAAAATCTGGTCTTGTAGCTAAGGGATTATGCTCAAAAGGAAGGAATTGATTTGAAAAGAGTCTATTTGACCAGTTGCTCGGTTGAAGGCCATTCGGTTGGTCATTGCCATTACGATGACACACAAATCATTGACCGTTATACCAGTCTATGGACGTCAAAACACATTCTTTATGGACCTCTTAAGGATGAAGTGTACGTAAACCAACCAGATGGATTTGTTGACGCCATTTAATCGCTCTGACATGTTTACCGTCTCAAGAAATGCATTATATGGTCTCAAAACATAGCACCAAGAGCGTATTGGTATGATGAAATCTCAATTTCCTGGCTTATTAAGGATTTCAAAGTAGGTTCTATTGATCCAACTCTGTTCATTCTATTATATGGGAAGCTGTTTGCCTTGTGCGCAAACTTATAATCTTTCAAAAGATTGTAAAAAAACTAATGCCCACTGTGCAAGTTTGAGAATGTCTATGATGGGGGAGCTGAAATTCTTATAGGATTCAGATCCAAACCAAATCCCTTCATTGGTATCTTTATAAACCAAGCTAAGTGCTTTAAGAGATGCTTAAAAAGCTGGTATGATGTCATGTGATAGCATTTGTACACAAATGGCTACAAAAACACTTGATTCTGACTTGAGTGGTTCTACGGTTAGAACTCCACCTCAAAACTCAAAATATGTTTTTGTCTGGTCAGTGCACTCATGTACCAAATAACAATGTAGACAGATATTTTACTGCTAACATGTTATTGTGCTTCGACTATCAAGCGAAATACCGACGGAGATAACATCTCACTCTGTGGTTATTAAGCAGATCTTTCTGGTACCTTAAAGACACCATTAACATGGGTCTATGGTATCCGTTTATTTCAAAGGACACCTTTGTTTCGACCTCCCACCCTACCCCCCCCCACCCCCCCCTTCCCCCTCCCCCCACCTCTCCCCACCTCCCCTCCTCCCCCCCCCCCCCCCCCCCCCCCGCCTCCCCCCCCTCCCTCCTACGCCCCCCCTACCCCGGATCACGCGGGTTGTCTCGATTCACGTAAGAGTACATCTGGTGGCATATAATTTCTAGGTGGTGATAAGTTAGTCAGCTGGTCATCCAAAAAGCAGGACTGCACCTCAATGTCTTCAGCAGAAGCCGAGTATGTGTCTTTATCTGCGTGTTGCGCACAAGTTCTATGGTTGAGAACTCAGCTCACAGATTATGGCTTCCACTTTGATAAAATACCTATGTATTGTGACTCAAAGGCAGCCATAGCCATCTCGTGCAATCCAGTCCAACATTCCCGTACCAAGCACATCGATGTCAGATATCACTTCATAAAGGAACAGGTTGAAAAGGGTATTGTTGAATTATTCTTTGTCGGAACTGAATACCAGTTAGCTGACTTGTTTACTAAAGCTTTATCAGAAGATAGGTTTAAGTATCTTGTCAGACGACTTGGTATGAGATGTTTAACTCCAGATGAACTGGTGGTTCTGGCAATTGAATCTGCTTGATCCATTCAAACCATCAATTTGTTAAAATGATTTTTATTCATCTCTTGTTATTTGTGAATTATACAAAATTTGAGAAAGAAAATACAAAATATAAAAACAACAAAAAGAAAATAGAAAAATATAAAACCTAGAAAAAAAAATATAAATATCAAAAAATTTTCAAAAATACCAAAAAGAATCTTCTCGACATGTCTCTTGGAATCGATAACATTTACGTACCTAGAAATGTTGATTAACATCGACACGGGCGTGTAAATGAAGTTCGAGCAAGTTTCAAATGCTTTCAAAACATGTCATTTTTAAATTTTTCTCTATGACTTATGTACATTTCAGTGCATAACTTGGTCCCAAATGTAATAGGGAAGTGTACGCTTCAGTGCGCTTACTTTAAAAATAGAAGAGAAGTCTTCTATCATATGTTTTTAAAAATCGTTGAACACAATTTTTCAAAAAGAACTTTCAATGTCAAAATTGTCTACAATATAATTTATGGTATTTTTCCATAAAAAGTGATATTTGTTAAAATTGTGTGTTCAACACTCCCTTCCTCAAATAATTTTCAAAGAATTGTAGTACTTAGAATGTCATTTTATGTGAATCAATTTCTAAGGGGGAGCTTTTTAAAACAAAGCCTTTTAATGTGTTTGATACATCTCCTCATTGTCCATTTTATGTATCCAAACACATCTTGTGAAATTAAAATGTGGAAACTTAATGTCAATTAATAATATACATTGTTCACTAAGGCATCTCACTCCGTCTTCAACATTTTTTGGTGTCATATCAATTTTTCATTCCAATGTCAAGTTTTAATAAATATTGGTATCCCACATATACTGTTGAAGGGGAGCAATCTAAAAAATGAACTCATGCAATATCGTGATATAATTTTTCTCCCCATAGAATTTTTCAATGTCAAATTTTAATCAATTGGTATTTCAAATACTAAGTGTTTTATTATTTAAAATAAGGAGAGAAAATGTGATTAAAATATGATATAGAAGAATATGATCTTTAAGACTCTAAGTGCAACTCTTTCTTTCATGTGCTAAACAATTTTGAATCTCGGAGCACATGTGTAGGGGGAGTATTTGAATATAACAATGTCAGAAAATAGTTTTATGGTTCGATCTCATACCCAACAACCTATTAATTTCACGACGATTCTGAAGTCATAAGGTGGTTAGGTTAGGAATAAGTCCTACGATCCAACCAGAACCGAAGGGATCTACCCAAGGACAATCCATAGTTATAAATAGCAGTCCTTAGGTATGAATGGAGAAGAATGTGTATAAGGGAAAAATGCCGACTAAGATTGAGCTAACACTGGAACAATCACAACAAGGTGTTAGTAATAACGTCTTGGTAAGCATTGAAGGGGTTGAAGAATAAAAAAGAAATGTATGGATAAAGGGTGAAAAGAAAAAAGCCCTCCAAAAAAACTCTAGGGCAAAACCGGGGTCATTACTTAAATCTATCAAAGTCACAATGATGAGTGTTGTAATTGAAGAAAGTAATCATGGAGCCCAGTGATGCAATCGACACACCCTTCCCAGCCATTCGAGTTTCATCTCAAAAGAAACTCTTTTAACATCAGTGTCTCCATTTGGTTCAACAGAGATACACAGTCTAATCTTTAACATTACTCTGAGATTGTTAATATTGAATAGGTGGACAGTCTTGGCTCCGGCTACGCGATTATAGAAACCCAAAGTGCTCAAATCGAGTCTAGAGCCAGAAGAGATCAAAATTTATATAATCTCATTAGGATTCTTTGTTCTAAAGATTACAATTGTTGAACACATAAAATTCAAGTTGTAACAAGTGGCCTACACATTATCCTTGGAGATCTTGCCAGAACATCGAGTGATACTTAAGTTTCACAGTGAAGATGGAAATCCTGCTTGAGCCAACATCATAAACAAGCTCCTCGGTAGGTGACCTTGCTAGGTTCTTTATATGAATCGGGCTTGTGGATATTGGGATATCGATTTTGGTCCAGTAAATGAATTGACGACTAAATCAGAAAGATAGTAACTATCTGATTCACTCTTACTGTGTTGTCTGCTTTCAGACGTTCTGGTAATGAGAACTAGTAAGGATGGTGAATCTAATACATCTGTGTTAGAAGATCCTACGCTTTGAACTGGAAACCCTGTCAAGGAGATTCTTTGAATCTGCCTGATCACAAGTATAGTATTTATACTATAAAATGGGAAACTGGAGGTTAATGCAACCAAACTTAAGATGAATGACAAAGCCGTATTCATCTTTTATTGCTAACTATTTTATTTTAGGATTAGACGACAATGTTGCAGCCTCATTCCAATGAAGTCAGATTCATAAACCACATGCTCATACTCAAGCTTTCAAAATCAATCGTTCAATATCAAGATAGTTGATTCTAAACTTCCCCATCATCAAAGAGCCTCAAAGTTAAGTAAAGAATCGTATTTTGGGGAGATTGTTAGCCTTAATTATATTAAGTCAAACAAGAATGTAACAAGTATGAGCATGATGGTCAAGAGCACAAGATGATCAAGGAAGTAAATCAAGATGATTCAAGTCAAGGAGATGATGCAAGATAACGATCTCAAGAACTCAAAGTCTAAAGATAAAGGCTCAAGATCAAGATCACAAGGCATGAATGAATAAATCCATTACAAACAAGACAAGACCAAAACAAAGCAAGCCATAACGTTCAAAAGTCATAATTCAACGTCAGGGGAGACAGTGTAAATCAAAGCAAAACTTCCTACAAGAATGTTATCGGTGGTACGGAGGAGTTTGAAGAAAGAGACCTCAACATTGAGGGAGATTGTTAGCCTTAATTATATTAAGTCAAACAAGAATGTTATCGGTCTTATAAAGTCAAATTGGGTCTTGTAAAGTAATAGGCTAGTCGGGTTCAACGGGCTTGGATTGTAATCTAATATTGTTTGTGTTTCGGGCTCAAGGCCCAAGATATACCAAGCCCAGCCCAAGTAGAAAAGCCCATACGCCTTACTAGATTGTATAGGGGTATATAAAGTATAACCCTCTCCACACATGGAGAGGGTGTTGGTTGCACATGCTCTCATCTGTAACTCACCAATTCTCTCTCTTAATCTAAGTTTCTAAGTTCTTTTCTTCTCTCTCTTTTCTTCTTTCCTATTGACTGGCTCATCAAGGGCTTATTTGGGTTTGCTTATTGTTGTGAAAGGATTATTATAAGACAATCAGAACGTTTTTGCAGCCATGTCCTTTATTGTTCACTGTTGGGTGGGACGCTTAATATTAGCGTGCATGATCTGGCCTTTTGATTGTAAGAAAGTAACCTACTTCAGGCGATGATGACTGGTATGTGCTTAATTACACATACCATTTTCCATTTAAAACAAACTTAAAAGAATAAAAACATACCAAAAATACATTGTATTTGTATGTTTTGCATGACGATAGGGAACGTGATATCTCATCAAAAAGACGAAAAAACCAAAGCAAAAGTGTCAAAACCGGACACGGATAATCGGAAATAGTGTTGTAAAAACGACAGGTCCAAATCAAAGTCAAGTCAACTCCTTGGAGAAGAAAAAAACAAGAAGAATAATATAACTTGAGGGGTCAAAAATGCCAAACTCCCGCGCAAGTTTGTATTAAGGAAACAAAGGAGTCTGAGGGGCTGATTATGCCAATTGAACTTCATTTATAAAAAGATAATGGATGAAATGAGAATGATGGGTAGGGGTCTTTTCTTGACACAACCAAACAATCCCTTAATCTATCTTCAACTTCTCTCTGTTACAACCCAACTTGTATAAACCTTTTTCCCAAACTACACCGCAGGGCAAAACCAGCAGCGCTCTTTCTGTTTTGCTCCCATACTTTACCCTGCAACACTCCCTCACTCCTCCCTACTAACCCAATTCCAGGCGGGGGAGGGGAAATAATTGGGGTTAGTAACCCCTTAATTCCCTTAAGTGGTTGCGCGCCTTCAGTATTAAACGCTATGAGAGTGTGTGTGCAACGTTGTGCTCTCAATTACCCTCAAGTCCTATTCACCACTATAGTGCATTTCGTATGTGGGTGTAGATCGATTGGTCTCATATATCAAAGAAGCTCTCATAGTTAAAGAGAAGTATATCAAGAATGTGCCGTAGGGATTCGCGTGTTGTGTAGTTGGTGAATATCCTACTACCACAATTGCGTCTACTTTGTGTTCGTGTTTTTTATACCACGCCGTCCAATTGAGAGAGGACGCATTGAGATGGGCGTCCCTATGAGGCGCACGCGCTCGATATATATAGAGCTTCTTGTAAGCCTTTGAGGAAGATATATAGATATCTATCTTAGAATCTAGTTTGGTAGTGTTTTTAAAACTTACGTAGTCATTGTTCTGGTTGGTTTTATCCACACTTGTAGTTGACACGCGCTTCGGTTTTGATAGATGTGGAAGGCGCGTGTTGAAGGTGTTAATGCTCAAGTATTGAGTTCTTTGAAAGTCGAGTCTTATGGATTAATCTATGTCAGATTGCGCGGAGTGGGTTCTGTGTTTGAATGTAATAGTTCTCGGTTGGTTGAGAAAGCTCTCAATGAGTAGTGACTGGAGAGTTAACTAAAGTGTTTGATTGTAACGAAGGGATAGATCATGAGTAAATAGTTAAGTAGTTAAGGAATATCACACCATGGTGCTTGAGAGCGCTAATCGATGAACCTAGTACCTGTGGACTGTTTGATTTATGGATGAGAATTGTGGAGCACACAAGCGCGCTCGCGGGTTGGGTATTTGGTGTACTCACCCATCTAGACTCTATGGTCTGTTTAAGTTGCGCTATATGTCTGGGGACGCATCTGTGAGCTTCAGATGATAATTGCTTCCCGGCGTAGATAGTGCTGGGTGTTGGTAAGTTCATGCAGATGCTCGCTGAGTGCGGTATTTAGATTACTTACTTGGATGCAGAGAATAGTTTATTGTGATTCGTTGCTAAAGTTTATGACCGCGCTGAGGAGCGTTAGAAGGCGCTGCGCTATTGGATAGTGTTACGCTATTTGCTACGGCGCTTCTAATTAGCTTTGATGATAAGATGTGATTGCGGTTGTGTGTGGTGTGATAAAGTAGTGTATCATTTGTAAAGAATTTTGAATGTTTGAAGATCTGCGCTAATGATTGGAAGAGAATGAGGAATAGTGACTGGCTGTGGTTAGAACAGCACTTTCAATGGGTTGAGTCTAACTACGCTGCTGTCGTATATTAAGGTTCGAGACTTTCCTTAAAAAAAGTTATTTCCATGAGGGAGGGGAACTTGCCGGGGGTTCTTCACTCCATGGACTCGGGGGGGGGAAACATGTGGAGGTTTCAAAAAATTGATTTCGGGTTTGTACCTGGATGGCTCCACATTCCAACTATTAGTCAACGGGCACCGTATCGATTTGTTTCGCCTTCCGAAAATGATAAATGAGGTTTATCGGGGAGGCAAATGAAAGTGTTTGTGTTCCACGGGTTAACGCAAAGGGCTTATTAAAGGGGGGGGAACCCCCCCCCCAGGTTTCCTCCCACACCCTGGGGGAGGCTCGGTCTTGTTTGTCAAGAAGTAGGATGGGGTTTCTTATTTTCCGGATGTGGTGGCCCAATTTGCCTATCAGGGGGGGAATTAAAAAACAAAATCTTGGACAGTGGAAGAACGTGTTAATCCACTCCCCAGAAATTAATAGATTTTTAATTTGATCAATGGCCTTTTCAGGGATCGGGAAGTGTTCTTTTACCTTCGAAAGAGTATTCGGGGGGAGGGACCCCTAAGGGTCGGTTTATTCAGACCAACTTTTGGAAGGGTTTCGAAGGGAAAGAAGGGGTGGGTGAGGGGGGGGAACCTTTCCGAAGGACTTGTTAGCCGCTTCAGAAAAACTCGTTCCGGCCATTATGGGGAAATTTTCCAAAAGGTTATGGCCATTTGGTTTTTTGGAGGTAGGGGTATTGTTGCACTATTTGTGCGTCTGTACGCGTGGCCGTACTTAATTCAGCATTATTAGTCTCAAGGACCTTTATCGAACAGTGCGCTAGATGGTATTGTGTTTGTTCACGCGGATAAGATTACAACTTATTTTCGCGATAATTTATGCTACTGCGTAACATTGTGAGATCACATATACTACGATACTGGTTGAGTAGATTAGCCTTAGGTTGTTACGTATTTAGTGTCGTGTTTGAATGCTGAGTTAGGCTCCGCTGGGTTGTGTTGCAAGATCTTGTCAGTGACTTTTGTATCAGTTTTTAGCGAGTAGAGTGTGTGTAAGATTGCCGCTTGAAGATTCGACTTAAGATTTTTAGAGAAATAGGATTAGACTACTGCTTCAGCAGTGATACTAGCTGATACGCACAGTAGGGGACCTTGTATTTTGTAACTTATTTGGATATATATTAAAATGTGTAAGGTGAGTCCTGCGTGTTTATAGTGATCTAGAGAGATATTGTGCGGAGTTATAAGGTCGCTTGTTCGTGTGGGTGTGTGGTGTCTAGAGATTCTTAATAGACTTAAAGTGCTGTTGTTGTTTGTGCGGAGTCTTATACTCAACTGGTTTGTTGATGTTGCTTTTAATTTTGGTGTCACTGTGTTTCTTGTGTTTGTTGCTATAGGCTATAAGTTAGTGAAGTCACACGCGATGGATCGCCCTTCAACGGGCTACATTAACTGTGGCTTGTATGCTGTTAAGTGTGAGTGTATTCTTTAGGGTGTAAGTGTGTGTTGCTTGGTAGATTGTGTGGTAATGGGTTATATTCGTTCCCTGGGGAGCTCCGGTCTTGTTTGTCAAGAAGAAGGACGGATCATTCTAGATGTGCATTGATTACCGAGAATTGAATAAACTAACGGTGAAGAACCGTTATCTGCTCCTAAGAATTGATGATTTATTTGATCAGCTTCAAGGGTCGAGTGTCTACTCGAAGATCGACCTAAGGTCAGGTTATCACCAACTAAGGGTTCGAGAAGAAGACATTCCGAAAACCGCTTTCAGGACCCGTTATGGCCATTATGAATTTCAAGTTATGCCGTTTGGTTTGACAAACGCACCTTCCGTATTCATGGACCTTATGAATCGGGTGTGCAAACCATATTTGGATAAATTTGTGATTGTATTTATTGACGATATTCTAATATATTCAAACAACAAGCGAGAGCACGAAGAGCACCTTAAGCTAATCTTGGAATTGCTTAAGAAAGAGGAGTTGTATGCTAAGTTTTCCAAATGTGAATTTTGGATTCCTAAAGTACGGTTCCTAGGTCACATGATTGATAGTAAGGGTATTCACGTGGATCCCGCCAAGATCGAATCCATTAAAGATTGGGTTAAACACTATCCTTAGGGGTTGCACATTAAAGTACGGTTCCTAGGTCACATGATTGATAGAGGGGTTCGTCAATTTTTAGGTCTTGTTGGGTATTACTGGAGATTCATTGAAGGGTTTTCAAATATCGCCAAACCAATGACCAAACTTACTCAGAAGAAGGTCAAGTTTGTTTGGGGTGATAAACAAGAAGCAACTTTTCAACTGTTAAAGCAAAAGTTATGCAGTGCACCAATCCTGGCCTTACCTGAAGGAAGCAAATATTTTATCGCATATTGCGATGCTTCAAAGAAGGGTTTGGGCGCTGTGTTAATGCAAAGAGAAAAGGTGATTGCTTATGCATCACGCCAACTGAAGATTCATGAGAAGAATTATACGACTCATGATTTAGAACTTGGAGCAGTAGTGTTCGCTCTCAAGATTTGGAGGCACTACCTGTATGGAACCAAGTGCACGGTGTTCACTGATCATAAGAGTCTACAACACATTCTTAATCAGAAAGAGTTGAACATGAGGCAACGTCGTTGGTTGGAGTTGCTCAGTGATTACGATTGTGAGATTCGTTATCACCCGGGAAAGGCAAACGTTGTTGCTGATGCTCTAAGCAGGAAGGAGAGAGATCAACCATTAAGAGTTCGAGCCTTAGTCATGACTATTGGCTTGGATCTTCCCAAACAAATCTTGAATGCTCAGACTGAAGCACGAAAACCAGAGAACAACAAGAACGAAGATGTTGAAGGCATGTTGCTTGAAAATGCTAAGGATCCGGAGAAAGTTAGAAAGGAAAAGTTGGAACCGCGTGCGGATGGAACTCAATGCTTCAATGGCAGGAGTTGGTTACTATGTTATGGCGACTTGAGGACTGTGATTATGCACGAGTCCCACAAGTCAAAATACTCTATTCATCCGGGTTCCGACAAGATGTACCAAGATATGAAGAAGCTATATTGGTGGCCCAATATGAAAGCCGACATCGCCACCTATGTTAGCAAGTGTTTGACCTGTGCTAAGGTCAAGGCCGAACATCAAAGACCATCAGGATTGTTGGTACAACCCAAGATACCTGAATGGAAGTGGGACAACATCACTATGGATTTTGTCACGAAGCTTCCTAAGTCATCGCAAGGCTACGACACTATTTGGGTGATCGTTGACCGACTCACTAAGTCTGCAATCTTCGTACCGATGAGAAAGACTGATCCTTTGGATAAACTTGCAAGAATGTACCTAAAGGAGGTTGTCACGAGACATGGAATACCTGTCTCAATCATTTATGATCGCGACTCGAGATTCACATCAAATTTCTGGAAGTCACTTCAGTATGCTTTAGGTACTAGTTTGGATATGAGCACTGCGTACCATCCATAAACCGACGGGCAAAGCGAGAGGACTATTCAAACTCTCGAGGATATGCTACGTGCTTGTGCGATCGACTTTGGAAAGGGTTGGGTTAACCATTTGCCATTAGTCGAGTTCTCTTATAACAATAGCTATCACGCTAGCATCAAGGCCGCACCATTTGAAGCACTTTATGGTCGAAAGTGTCATTCACCTGTTTGTTGGACCGAAGTTGGAGAAGCTCAAATCCTCAGTCCAGAACTAATTCAAGAGACGACTGAGAAAATCGTCCAAATCAAGCAAAGGATGCAAGCCGCTCGTGATCGATAGAAGAGTTACGCCGATCTGAAGCGTAAACTGATGGAATTCCAAGTCGGGGATAAAGTTATGCTTAAAGTTTCGCCTTGGAAAGGGGTCGTACGTTTTGGCAAACGAGGGAAGTTAAACCCCAGGTATGTTGGACCTTTCAAGGTGTTAGAAAAGGTTGGAGAGGTTGCTTACAAGCTCGAGCTTCTAGAAGAACTAAGCAGGGTTCACAATACATTTCATGTATCCAACTTGAAAAAGTGCTATGCCGATGAACCATTAGCCGTTCCGTTGGATGGACTTCGTTTTGATGACAAGCTTCAGTTTGTTGAGGAACCCGTTGAGATCATGGACCGTGAAGTTAAACGGTTGAAGCAAACCGCATCCTATTAGTCAAGGTTCGATGGAACTCTAAGAGAGGTCTTGAGTTCACGTGGCCGTGAGACCAATTCAAAAGAAATACCACACCTCTTCACCATGACCGCACCGTCGTCAAGTGCTGCATCGTGAGCCTTGAGGACAAGGCTCATTTAATGGGGAAAGTCTATAACACCCTGTGTTTTCAAGTCATTGACGACGTCGATAAATCTACTATTTATTTTTAGTGTCGTACGCGTTTGCTTGTAATTTCATGTATTAAGTAAAATCGCGTAAGCGAAAAATTTGCCTTCAATGTAAATGGGCACCCAAACATTAAGCGTTTACATCAATCTTGTATTAATAATTATTTTAAGAGTTAATTATGGTCTTTGTTCATTTTATTTTTTATCGGTTACATATAAGTGTTTACGTTTCGCGATGTATTCGCATTTTGGATACTCGGAACCTACCAAATACTTTTCTATGCTCAACAAATACACTTTTATACCCAATAATAACAAGTTACAAATTAGCATACATATCATAAGATATGTTGTTGATAACATCATGTTAAAATGGACACATAAGTATTTTACACTCTTAGTTAAGCATAAAAAGTGTATGTGCAAAATTAGGGTTTTAAAGGTTTTTTTATATGTTACAAGTAAAAGTATGGCAAATGGCATGTTAATCTTGTTTATGGACTTTTGGCTATGTTATATGAACACTAAAATAAGGTTATATTGGAAGAATAACTTTTGTACACCCATGGTTTATGTGTAAAAATGGTTATGTATAAAATAGTGATTAAAGGTTACTTATGAAATTTATTGGTTTAAAACGTTTAGTAAAGGCTGGTAATTTGGACTATGAGGACAATGATGGACTAATGGACTTTAATATATGTATGACATATAACATATATGGTATATAAGACTTGTGGTAGATTACAAAGTTAAAAGTATAAAAACAAAGGTTAAATATAGACTTAATAAAGTCATTCAATGTTTCTGTCCAAAATTCGAATATAAACATATCTACTTTATGTTTTTATAAAATACTACATCTCAAGACGAATCCGGGCATGTAAGAAACTTGAAAAACGGATAAATAACGAAAAAGTTACGGTAAAAACAAGTTATACGATAAATAAACGGATTTTTTAAAGATTTTATAAAATCATGCTTATAAAAAATATATAAAACATCAAGTTTAGTATTTTTAACAGATTACACATATTTTTAGGATTCCAAAATGATAAGAAACGAAAATTTTCAATTAATAACGAATGAGTTATGAATTTCGCGAGTTTATGACTATTAATACTTTATAAAACTATTTTTATAAAAGTTACTATTCATGACATAAACTTTTATTTTTTTAAACCTCATAAATCAATAGAACTTTCAATTACGAGAACGTGCTCGAAGGAATCACTAAAAACAGAGCTATAAAGAAAATACGACGTATACAAGTTTTACGACAACAAAAACGATATAAGTGAACTTATGATCTGGTGTGAACATTAAAAGTTACTGTTCACGAATAGGTCTAAAATTTGAAAATGTCAAATTTTGATAACTCGACTTAATACGAAAACGTGAGCGCAAGAAACACCTCAAACGGACTTTAAACGCGAAAGTTACTCAAGTTTTACTAAAACAGTAATTATAAACGTTTTAACTTATTAAACACAAATTTACCAAAACGATTAGATGGTGATCTAGCTATGTAGAATTGTATATGGTAGATGTTAATTACCATGCTTAGCACTTATACGACCTTAATTTAAATAGGTTGCATCTAACGATTTGCGTGACGCATTATCTGTGATATTTGGATTATCAGTAACTCAAGGTGAGTTCATAGCCCCACATTTTTACGATTTCAATGATTTATAACTTTGGGGTGGAAACATGCTTTGTTTTATAAATTGGACGCAAGTGTATATTTTATATTGATTACGTGTTTGCCTAAGTAGCGATAACCCAAGTTGAGCCCATTATCATGAACTGTCAATTGCATAGATGTAGTTGTGAATTACATTATGTGAGCGCGAATGTTATGAATAGATCTATTTGGGATTGACCTCCCCGTTCGGGTGATTAGCTATCACCGGGAACGAACGTTATAGCATGTCGGATTTGGGATGTTTAGGGTTGAACATCTGATCGGGCATAATAGCAATATTTATTATTGCGAATATAATTGTCGAGCTTCAGTGTCATGAGCTTAGGAAAACATAATTGTATTTTGTGATGTCTGCATCTGTTGCATTATCACGGGGAAAGTCTTGCGGTCCTGAATAAAGTCATTGCGTTTTGCTTAAAAAGTCACTGCGTTTTGTCTAAGACATTGGTTGCGTTTTGTCTAAAAGACTAAGATATGTCTATTGAGATTTGTCAAACATTCTTGGTTGAGATTTGTCAAACATTCTTGGTTGAGATTTGCCAATCATTCTTCGTTGAGACTTGCTACACCTTGACCTTCTTTAGACAACAAACCTCAAGGACTTAGAACTTCATTTTGGACTAAACATACAATCAATTAACATAAACAAACCTTACAATCAAACCAACAATCAACTTAATCATACTTGAAACGTCAATTAATTATTCATTCACGGTTTCCTCTTGATTTTGTAAAATCCCGCGAAAGATACGATTCTTTTCTCGGTTTTAATCAAAGATTTGTAAAATCCCGTGAACGTTAATTCAT
Source organism: Tanacetum coccineum (assembly GCA_026074375.1). NCBI lineage: Eukaryota > Viridiplantae > Streptophyta > Magnoliopsida > Asterales > Asteraceae > Tanacetum > Tanacetum coccineum. The sequence goes on from BQNB010016380.1 coordinate 24,298, forward strand.
TTAAAACCACAATCAATCACTTCATAACACTTAAGATCACCGATATCCATATACTACAACATTCATATCATAATTGTCAAATTCAAATACAAATATTCAAACCAACATCAAAGTGTTCTTCAGAATAGACAAGCAGTTTCATCTTGTCAAATTCTAAAGTTCAAGAATAAGACCAACATTCAAGAATTAAAAGCATGAAACAGTCTTATATTCGAGCAATTCAGTCACACCCCAAGTTGCTCATAGAAACTTTACAAATTTTGGTAACATGCATATCATCAAGGAGAACATTCTCTCAAGACTTGGATTTAGAAGAACATCATCTTACCAAAGAAATAATTTCTCAGACTGATTGCAAGACTACTTTGACAAAACTCATAACAACGTTTGAAAATGCTTTCAATTCAGAATTAAAAGCGCATGCAAATTTACAAGATATGATGCTGCAATCATGCTTTACGATGCGATGAATCTTTAATCATGGATTCCCCTTAGGAAATACCTGCATATTATGAGTAATTCTAATTCTTCATCAACAACGAACTCCACAATTGTTTGAAACAAAAAAATTTAATGCAAAAAACAAATTGTAGAAGGACGGGTGTTTTTGTTTGTTGTTTTGGTATTGAGTAGGCACAAAAAAGATCATTCACATCCAATTCCCAGCATTGATGTTGCATTGAATTTAATTTAATTTTGTCATACCAAACACTATGTTCTGAGAAAAAAGACAGTAATTCAGATAACCTGCAACATCCCAGCAAATTAGTAAGGAATGCAGCTTAAATTTTGAAACAAAAGATGTGCATGCAATCAAATACAAGATGTCAAAAGCAAAAGAAAGATGCATGACATATTTTCGATCTCTTCATTCACACCTTCAAGTTCTTTCAAAAGATGACTTAAAAGGCACTCACATCGAACATGGATTCAGCCGGGCCACTCATGTCAACTTTGGTCAGAAGTTGATAACACTCACAAGAACAATGCTACTACACGTCGATATCAGACTACAAAAGCAATTTACAAAGAGAATTTCAAGAAGATGATCCGATGAACAGCGTTTTGGGTGGTAAACAACCAGTTCCAGAAGTTCATCGATTCAAGTTTCACATTGGATTATGACCAAGTTCAAATTACAAGACACATACTTTATTGAATACACCTGCCTCGAGTTCACACTTCATAGATACACTACTTCACACCTGAGTAATGTTTTAAGAAGAACCGTTGCTAAAAGAACACGTCATCAAAGACAGTATGATAGAACGGTGAATAAAACACAGTTGCAGACGCAAAAGAGTAAGATTGATATAGGTAAAGCATTGGATGCTAATTTGGTTGACACAGAAAGCATTAGGACAGACTCAACAGTGCAAGATGACAACAGCAGGTCAGGGAATGATACAGATGCTGATGATGCAGATATCAGACCCATTTATGACGAAGAGCCAATGGCTGAGGTACAATTGACTGCTGAATGCAATATCTTTGCTATAGGACAACAGCATACTGAGCAACCTGAAATCATTGTTGAAGGTAGGGTTGACCAGTATCCTGAAACATGTCAAGTTAAAAGTCCTATGCTTGATTCATCACCTGATAACCAGACAACTGAATACTCAAAACAATCACTCGAGTCTGAAAATATTTTGCTCAAAGAGACAGTTGCCCAATTTCAAAAAGATTTTTCAAGAATGGAAGCACATTGCATTGCTCTCGAACTTAAATATCAAAATCAATCTTTAAAATCAGGGCAACATGGTCAAATTTTGAATGAAACAAGTAATAAAGCCAAGATTGAAAAGGAAATTGATGTACTTGAAACAATGAACATCGAATTAGAACATAGTGTGGCTACATTACGTAAGGAAAATGAGACTTTGAAACAGCATTACAAAGATTTGTATGATTCTATTAAAATCACGAGATCTAAGACTACAGAACAGACAACATCTTTGCTTGCTAATAATGCTGAATTAAAAGCTCAGATTCAGGAAAAGGTTTTTGCAATTGCTGCTTTAAAAAATGACTTAAGGAAGTTAAAAGGAAATAGTGTAGATACTAAGTTTGATAAAACATCAGTCTTGGGGAAACCGGTGTTACCATCACTAAGAAACCAATCAGTTGTTAGACAACTGAATGCGTTTAAATCTGAAAGGGCTCAAATGTCAAAACAACAGTTTTCCTCCCAAGTTGATGTGAATAAGAATTTGTTAAAACCAGTCACTCAACATTATTTTTCTAAGAAAACAGGATCCGCCTTTGCAAAACCTGATCACATGATTGCATCTAGCTCATCTAGGAATAGTTCTAAGAACATGCCAAGATTTAGTTCAAATGACATGGTTCATAATCACTATCTAGATGTAGCTAAGAAAAAGATACAAGAAAGAGATAGGAACTCAACAACTAGTGTGACTACTTCTGCTAGAATTCAAACCACTGCTGATGATAGCAAACCAAAACTTAGGAGCAACAATAAAACATCTAGGAGTTTGCCTGTATCTAAGAGTAGTCGCGTTATGATAACGGCTGTGCCCAAAGCAGATCACTCTAATAGTTCTAGTTCTTTCTCAGATTTCAAATAATTTGTTTGTTCTACATGTCATAAGTGTGTCTTTAATGCAAATCATGATGCTTGTATAACAAAACTCCTGAAGGAAGTAAATTCACATACTAAGATTCAATCCCATAAGACCACAAACAGTAAAACCCGTAGATCAAAAGAGTCATACTCAGAAACCTGGTAGGAAAATCTTAAAAGGACATACGTTTTCTCCAAATAAGACTTCCGTTGTGTATGAGAAAACATCTCCTAGATCTGATCTTAGGTGGAAACCCACGGGTAGAATTTTCAAATCTATTGGTCTTAGGTGGATTCCTACAGGAAAGTTATTCGACTCTTGCACAAGTAAGGTTGACAGTGAACCCCCACATGGTTCAAATATAGATATCCTTAATATTCATGAATGCAAACAAACTCTGGATGTAAGTGCAGGTACATCAATAAATGTTCAGAAGGAATTAAGTCTTGATTTAAGTGCAGGTACCTTATGTAATGTCAACAAGGAAACTCTTAGAGTATGGTTGCTAAAAAAAGCTGATATCTCAGAAACCATTGTCAATGTGGATTCACAAATGATACAGAAAAATGACGTTTGATTACAATAGATCAAGCCTCGAACCTCAATGTCAAACGACGTTTGAACAAAACAGTTCAAGCCTCGCACCACAATGTCAATAAAAGGTCATCAAGTAGCTGAGACAGTAACAACGTCAAATGAGCTGGATTTGCTATTCGGTCCTTTGTTCGACGAATATTTCAATGGAGAAAATCAAGTTGTTTTAAAGTCTTCCGCTGTCACTACTACTGATGCATCAAATAAACGTCAACAACAACCTGATTCAACTTCATCCACTTCAACTCTAGCTACAACTGTCACTGCTAATGGAAACTTCGATTTGTAAATATTTTTATTCTCTCTTTATTTATTTATTTTATAAAAAAATGTTGAAAAAGAAAACACAAATATAAAACCAACAAAAAGAAAATAGAAAAATATAAAACCTAGAAAAACAAAATATAAAATCAGAAAAATTTCAAAAATACCAAAAAGAATCTTCTCGACATGTCTCTTGGAATCGATAACATTTACGTACCTAGAAATGTTGATTAACATCGACACGGGCGTGTAAATGAAGTTCGAACAGGAGTTTCAAATGCTTTCAAAACATGTCATTTCTAAATTTTTCTCAATGACTTATGTACATTTCAGTGCATAACTCGGTCTCGAATGTAACAGGGAAGTGTACGCCTCAGTGCGCTTACTCTAAAATAGAAGAGAAGTCTTCTATCATGTTTTTAAAATCGTTGAACACAATTTTTCAAAAAGAACTTTCAATGTCAAAATTGTCTACAATATAATTTGTGGTGTTCTTTCCATAAAAAGTGGTATTTTCTTAAAATTGTGTGTTCAACACTCCCTTTCTCGAATAATTTTCAAAGAATTGTAGTACGTAGAATGTCATTTTATGTGAATCAATTTCTGAGGGGGAGCTTTTTAAAACAAAGCCTTTTAATGTGTTGGGTACATCTCATAAATGTCAATTTTATGTATCCAAACACATTTTGTGAAATTAAAATGTGGAAACTTATAATGTCAATTATTAATATACATTGTTCACTAAGGCATCTCACTCCGTCTTCAACATTTTGTGGTGTCATATCAATTTTTCATTCCAATGTCAAGTTTTAATAAATATTGGTATCCCACATATACTGTTGAAGGGGAGCAATCGGAATCTGAATTCATGCAATATCGTGGTATAATTTTTCTCCCCATGGAATTTTTCATGTCAAATTTTAATCAATTGGTATTTCAAATACTAAGTGTTTTATTATTTAAAATAAGGGGAGAAAATGTGATTAAAATATGTTATAGACGAATGTGATCTTTAAGACTCTAAGTGCAACTCTTTCCTTCATGTGCTAAACAATTTCGAATCTCGAAGCACATGTGTAGGGGGAGTATTTGAAAATAACAATGTCAGAAAATGGTTTTATGGTTCGATCTCTATACCCAACAACCTATTAATTTCACGACGATTCTGAAGTCATAAGGTGGTTAGGTTAGGAATAAGTCCTACGATCCAACCAGAACCGGAGGGATCTACCCAAGGACACTCCATAGTTAGAAATAGCAGTCCTTAGGTATGATTGGAGAAGAATGTGTATAAGGGAAGAATGCCGACTAAGATTGAGCTAACACTGGAACAATCACAACAAGGTGTTAGTAATGACGTCTTGGTAAGCATTAAAGGGGTTGAAGAATGAAAAAGAAATGTATGGATAAAGGGTGAAAAGAAAGAAGCCCTCCAAACAACTTAGGCAGAAACCGGGTCAATACATAATCTATCAAAATCACAATGATGATTGTTGATATTGAAGAAAGTCGTCATGGACCCAGTGATGCAATGCACAACCCTTCCCAGCCATTCGGGTTTCTCTCAAAAGAAACTTGTCTCATTTGTCACGGAGATACACACGTTATCTATTGACATCTCACTCCGAGATTGTTGATATTGAATAGGTGGCAGTCTGCTCCAGCCTCCGATTACTAAAACCAAAAGTGCACAAATCGAGTCTAGAGCCAAGAAGAGATCAAATTATAAATCTCGGTTTTATATTTTTCTATTTTCTTTTTCAAAATTTTTATAAATCAAAAAATAAAGAGAGAATAAAATTATGTACAAATTGATGTTTGATGTATCAAGCAGATTCATTTGCCAGAACCTCCAGTTCATCTGGAGTCAAACATCTCATACCGAGTCGTCTGACAAGATACTTAAACCTATCTTCCGATAAAGCTTTAGTAAACAAGTCAGCTAACTGGTATTCAGTTCCGACAAAGAATAATTCAACAATACCCTTTTCAACCTGTTCCTTTATGAAGTGATATCTGACATCAATGTGCTTGGTACGGGAATGCTGGACTGGATTGCACGAGATGGCTATGGCTGCCTTTGAGTCACAATACATAGGTATTTTATCAAAGTGGAAGCCATAATCTGTGAGCTGAGTTCTCATCCATAGAACTTGTGCGCAGCACGCAGATAAAGACAACATTACTCGGCTTCTGTGAAGAAATTGAAGTGCTAGTCTGCTTTTTGGATGACCAGCGACTAACTTTATCTCCACCTAGAAATTGTATGCCACCAGATGTGCTTTTAAGTGTATCGAGACAGCCGCATGATACGGAATTCTGGAAAAAGCAGTTAGTTCGAAACCGGTGTCCTTCGGATACCAGAGACCCATGTTAATGGAGTCTTTAAGGTACCGAAAGATCCGTTTAACCCGCAGTGAGATGTTTCTCAGTCGGTTTCGCTTGATAGCGAGCACAATAACATGTTGCATGTACAATATCTGGTCTACTTGCTGTTAAGTACATGAGTGCTCCGACCATACTACGATATTTCGTTTGGTCGACCGGGAGTACCACTCAAGTCAGCATCTAGGTGTTTAGTAGCCATTGGAGTACCAATGCTATCACATGAGGTCATACCATGCTTTTTAAGTATCTCTTAAGCATACTTAGCTTGGTTTATAAAGATACCACATGGGGATTGGTGAATCTGAATTCCTAAAAAGATTTCATGCTCCCATCATAGACATTTCAAACTTGTGTGCATTAGTTTTCAATTCATTTTGAAAGTTTTGGTTCGTAGAACCAAAACATTATGTCTACAACGTAAAATTTGCAAAGCAATATATCTTCCATATGTTTAGTTTTGAAAAGAGTTGGATCAATAAAACCTTTGAGAATCCTTTTTCGGATACCAGGAAGTTGGAGAGTTCATCATACCACGCTCTTGGTGCTTGTTTGAGACCATATAATGCTTTCTTGAGACGGTAAACTTTGTCAGGATGATATGGGTCAACAAATCCATCTGGTTGGTTTACGTACACTTCTTCCTTTAGAGGTCCGTAAAGAAATGTTGTTTTAACGTCCATTTGGTACACTGTAAATGATTTGTGTGCAGCATACGCAATGAATAATCGTACAGCTTCCAACCGAGCAACTGGTGCAAATGACTCTTCGAAATCAATTCCTTCCTTTTGAGCATATCCCTTAGCCACAAGACGAGATTTGTTGCGAATGACAGTATTTTCCTCATCACGTTTGTTTTTCCAGAGCCACTTTAAGTTAATGACATTTTTGCAAAGTGGTCTGTCGACTAATTCCCATACATCTAATCGATCAAACTGGTGAAGTTCTTCCTGCATCGATTCAATCCATGCAGAATCAGCCATGGCTTCTTTGATGTTCTTTGGTTCGGTTCGACTCACGGTGAGTGCGAACATACACATCTCGCCATCTGTTTCTAGCTGACGTCTTGTTCTAACTGATTGAGAAGGATTTCCAATGACTTGTTCTAATGGATGATCTTTTGTCCAACGTTGTGTAGAAGGATGGTGTTGATAGAAAGTATGCATGTTTGACGAATCAACATGACGAGATGATGTATCCCACCTTGTTCTTGTACCGATGTACTGAAGATGTTGATAAATTCATCGTCGTCAAATTGTGCATTTTCTGTATTGGTTTCTGCTTGAATAATGTTCTCAGGTGCAGTGACAGTTGGTACTTGAGTTGGAGTTTGATGTGTTGAATGAATGTTCAATGGAGGTGGATCTGCAACATCGGTTGTTGTAGAAGTGTGAGTTGTGTTATGTTGTTGACGTTTATCGGGATTATCAGCAGCATGTACAGCGGAAGACTTTGACACAACAGGATAATTTCCATTGAGTAATTCACTGAACATCAGACTATATAGCAATTCCAGCTCATTTGACGTTGTTACTGTCTCAGCAACTTGAGGAACATTTTCTTGACTTTGTGGACCGGGACTTAAACTGTCTTGTTCAAGTACCGTTGTTGAACATTGTGGACCGGGGTCAGAACTGACGTGATCTGACGCCATTTGAGGCAATTCGTCAAAGTTAACATGGAATTGTGTCATCTAACATTCTTGTTCTACTTGTTAAATACCCTGCAAGCTGCCCTTGGAATGAGTAGCATACCCAACAAAAAGTCCATGCATCACCTTTTCCTTCATTTTATCAAGATTTTCACCATCTCTGACGATGTAGCAAAGAGAACCAAAGATGTGAAAGAACTTGACTGACGGTTTCCGGGCATTGATGATATGATAAGGTGTTTTCTCATGTCGAGGAATTACAAGTGAACGGTTTTGAGTAAAACATGCTGTTGCAATTGCTTCAGCCCAGAAGAACAAAGGAACTTTAGCGGCGCTTAGCATTGTTCGAGCAGCCTCAACAAGGTGTCCGGTTCCATCTTTCGCAAGCCTTTTTTGTTCAGGTGTTGAGCAGTTGTGTTTGTGTCTTATTCCCTCTTTTGCAAAGTATGCATGAAGAGTTTTATTAAGAAATTCTGTGCCTTTGTCAGTTCGAACTGTTGTAACTTGAGCATGAAGTCCTCTTTGGACAAGTGTGAGGAAATCAATGAGAACTCCAGGTGTTTCATCTTTGGACCTCAAGAAGTGAGTCCAAGTATATCGGGAGTAGTCATCAACAATTACGAGAACATACTTCTTTCCATTAATGCTTTCTACCCGCATTGGACCACATAAGTCCATGTGTAGAAGTTGTAACCGTCTTTTTGAGCTCGAGGTAGTCTTAGTGTGAAAAGACTTTCTTTTTGCTTTCCCCAGCTCACAAGAAGAACACAGATGATCTTTGACGAATTTCAGCTTTGGAAGGCCATTCACAATATTATTCTTTGAAAGCAAGTTGATGGTGTCGAAGTTTAAATGAGATAGACGACGATGCATAACAATACTTTGAGACGATGTGCTTTAGCCATTAGCATATTGGATTGGGAGTTGTTGAGTCTTGCAGAGAAATGGAATACAAATCTGTGCCACGAGAACCTGTGAGAAGATCATTTCCCTTCAAATCACGGATATAACATGTAGACTTCCGAAAAGCAACTTCCAAATCCGCATCACAGAATTGACCAACGGAGAATAAATTGTGATTAAGCCCTTCGACGTAATAAACCCTTTTGATAGTAATCGTTCCTTGAACCAGATCTCCATAGCCAAGAATTGGTGCAATTTGATCATTTCCAAACTTCACCGTTCCCAGAAATTTCTCCACAAAATTAGTTAGATAGTTTAAGATTTACGTCATGTGTCTTTGAGCAACCCAAAGTCGATGATGAAACTCAGAATGATTCTTATGAGCGGCTAAAAGAATTAGAAGACAATGAAGTATTGGACACAGTGGAACACCTAAGAGTTTTCCCCATGTTCAAAATATTAGCAGTTCTAGATGCATTTCCTAGAGGCATACTAACGTTTGGGTTAACATTTCCTATTTGAGACTTAGGTTTCCAATTGTATCCGGGTGGTGTATACTTAGGATACCACCAACTGCATGTCTTACTAACTTGCTCATAAATCTTCCTAGTTGTGTTTCTAAATTTCTTGACAGTGGAGTCTGTTGCAACGGTTTTCTTACTGGATGTTGCAACAGATTGGTTCACATTCTGCTTGGGTTCTCTAGTACTAATAGGCACAGCCATTGGTTGTCTAGTCCTAGAATTCACGCCATTGATATAATGTAGAACACACAAATCATGATCGTCTTTCCGCCACAACTTTCCACAAGTAACACAGACAAAGTTAACATTCGAGGTCTTAGCATTCAAACTGTCATTACACGCAGTTACAAACGTTTTATTATTAGAAAACTTAAAATGCCTACGGTGGTCTTCTACATTTTGCTTCTTCCCTTGACTATTGTTAGGCATGACTCTATCTTCCAGTTGATTGCTCTTAAGCTGTGGTCTGCTAACACTGTATGGAATACTCCTGTAGAGAAAGGACCACGTTTGTTAGGTTTCCTCATGTCTTGATGCAACTGAGGTGTTCTAGTTTGAGTAGGCTTTGTGTGCACTTTATACATTCCTGGTGCAATCATATTTGTGTTCTTGACAATTGGCAACATATTCTGAGGCAAAATTTGTGCAGTGACTGGTTTTGAAAAATCATTAGACACATTTTGTGTGGTAACTGGCTTTGACTTTGAGAAATCTTTCTTTGCAAGAGAATCTGAAAAAATAGCTGGTTTACCTAAAATGGATTGTCTTTGACTTTTAAAAGCATTCGGTTGTCGAATAACCGATGATTTTTCAAACTTAGTTTCCACAGATTTTCCTTTCATCTTTTCTATGAGTTTCTTCAACTCACTTATTGCAATTCCTTTGTCTTGTAATTGAGCTTTCAAGTCTTGAATTTCAAAATACTGTTCACGTTCTTTCAGAAATACGTTTGACTGATTTTCTTTGAAAGATTTGTCATTTTTTATCTTTTCTTTGTGTTGTTGTAAATCAAGTTCAAGATTAATCGCATGTTTCTGAAGTGCTTCAAATTCTTTGACATCTGGTCTACCTTTTGAAGACTCTTTGCTATGTTGTTTACTCATTTTTCCCATGTTTATACGTTATCACATTGCTTAATTAGTAATACTTCTAGAATCAGTGTGGACAACAAGTATTGCTTTCATGTGATCAGCATAGTATTATTACTGTAAAGTCGGTCGATTTCATTCAAAAACATGTGTTTTTTTGAGTTTCCCAGTTGAGATTTGAGCGTGTCTACTTATTTTCAAGAGAAATTAATGTATCTCAAATCAGCAACCATTTCTCTTTCAAACCACCAAGTGAATTGTTTAAGTTCGCATCTGAGTTTGTAATTTGGGGGCCAAAATTTCCTTCTATTGTGTTTTGAATGAAAGGATCGATGTTACCAAAATATGTTCTTTTGGTAATTGTATTGTTGGCAACGTTCCCACTCGTTCAAAAACTTTAGTGTAACACTCTTTTTAATCTTGAAAAGTTCTTTAGAGCTTTTACACTTTTGATCCCAAGGAATGGATTCATCCATTCGTTTTTCTAACAAAGTTGTTTGTTTACGAAAAGACTCTTTGGAAAATTCCTTATTAGAAGATGTATGACTCATCTTTGACGTTTTTGGAAAATAGTGTTGTCCAGGCGACTTTTCTCGTTGTGTAAGACAATTCATAAAGCTTATTCAACTGATCAAATCAAACGGTCTGATTAAATCGCTTAATTTTGATCGACGTTCTTTTTCAAGACGAATCGTTTCGTCAGAATCAGGGGCTAACATTAACGCAAGATTATCATTGTAGCAACCTATATCATACAGACGAGGATTCGCTCTTTGAGCTTTCTTGAGGAACTCAGGTTTTGCAAAACTCGTTTTACAATTACGATTAAGCATATTCATTGTTTGAACAGATTGGCCGGTTTTATATACAATATCATTCAAAAACTTGCTTTGTTTTCTAATGCAATGACTTTATCAAGTTCCTTGTTCTTCACGAGTTTGGTAAGCTTAATTAGTGCATCTTTTTGGCTTGTGAATTATGGAGATGGGTCTTGATGTCACAAAGCTCCTTATTTCATATCCGAAATCGTTTGATTTAATTTTTATTTGTTTAGTATATGCATTAGATGATTTTCAATATCGATTTCATTATGACTTTTATAATCCCCTTTAGCTTTTGTAACAATCAATTTCATCCTTTGACGCATAATTAACATCATTATACTTATCAAGTTACGCTTGGAACTTCTTAAGGTCTTTGAACATTAACTGATTAGTCTTGGACAGTTCATTGTTTGCTTCTTTGAAATGGTTATTTGATGATTCTAAACTTTTATTCTTAGTTTTGAAATCCTCAATTTCACCTTTCAATTTATCAACTAACTCCTTGTTTGATGATTCCAAAAATTTATTTCGGTTTTTGTTGTCATCAATTTCACATTTTAGTTTCTGAATTAAAGAAGCAAGCAAATCACGTTCTTGATCAAGATTATCAGTGTTTCATCCTCTTGGTCAATCCTGAACATCTATCATAACATATATCCAGGAATTCAATAGTGATGATTGGTTGTCACCTTGTCCGCATGATATATGTCATTAATAGAATTAGGTTGCTCAAGATGTTCACTTTCTATTAGCAAAACACATGATGTTTTCATTATTGTTTTTGTACCTTACTGCTATTGGCTCATCTATCAAGATTGGGTCCAGAATTGTTCAAACTGAATCTGCAGTAAGCTCTTGAAGTTGTGCCATGTACAATAATGTGCTTCCAACTTCCTGTTCTTCAGACTTCATCATCAGTATCATCCTTCCAATCAGCTTGTTCTGCATTCAACTGAACCCCAGCTTCCTCTTGTTTACACAATAACATCTTTTCCTTGTGATAAGCTGCATCCTTTATCTCGTTTGGTTTTCGATTATTCCCTTAAGTACATGCCCATATTCCTGCAGTTGTAACATGAATCCAAGACTTTGCACTAACATTGGAAGTACCTACTCATTTTCCCAGCCCAAAAAACATTAACTGCCCTTGATTATCTTACCCAGTTCCTCTGTGAGTTCTTGGGGAATTATCTTGATTTGCTCTACTGGTTTGATGAATTTTTGAGGTTGTTGTTGGTAGGTTTGTAGATTTTTCTTGAACGAGAGAGAAAATTAAAGCCATATGAGTTTGTCAATCTCTTTTCCTTTGGACATTATCTATCTTCAGTAACCCGTAGTAGGTTTCGGTTCATAGTAGGTGCAGAAAGAGCGTAACATTGCTTTTCCTCTGTTTCTGGTAGACTGTTGCGATCTGGTGGAGGAATATTGAGTGTTTTGAGTAGGATGGTTTTGATGATGGTAAACTGGTTGTTGTTGAGCAACAAGTGCAAGTGGATTAGCAGTACGTGCTAGTCTCTCAGCTCTTATCTCATTGACTTCATTCTGGTGTTGCTTCAGAATGTCATAAAGCTTGTGATAGGAGACAGTCTTCAACTCTTGACTCTGCTTAACAAGTGTCACAAACCTTTGCCATTCTGGTTGTAGTTGAAGTAAAAACTGGACATTCGCTTGAATTATTTTGTAAACATGGACCATTGTTTTTGACAAGCTCATTCATCATTTTGTAAAACCGTGAGTAATACGATTCAAGTGATTCCCACCTCTATCCCGTGATGTGAATTTTCCATAACTCCTAATATTAAATTGTTTCAAGATCTTGAACATTGATTGATTCACCTTGTTTAACCTTTCTATGGCTGTCCACAGTTCACATTCATACCGACAAGCATAAACTGTGCTGCTAGATATCGTTATCATCCTGTGAGTATGATCTGAACGGGACTTCAGCTTCAGCATTCAGTTGAATCTGTATGTCATGTGAAACATTCCTTTATTGTATATTCCATATAACCTCTCTCTGTAAGTTGTTTCAGAAAACTAAATTCAGCAACTGGAACTGTCTTCTCAGCCATTGATCGTGTATGGTGGATTTTGGAGGACAATTGTGGATGAGTTCACTGTTAGGTTTTGTGTCAATGTATCTCTTGATTCTGGATTTCCACTGAACGTAATTACCCGGTGCCAACATTGGTGGACGATCTTTGCTACCTGCTTCCATGATAACATTATGAAGAGCATTTGATGATTGAGTGAGGGGGGGGGGGGCTTGCAAAAATTGGTATGTGAATTTGACATTCTGTGAGTTGTGATGAATATCGGATATAAGTGTTAGAAGTGTTTGATGTGGGTTAAATGATTTAAACGGTTCACGGATTTTACAATTCTTAGATTAAAACGAGAGAAGAATCGATATCTTCGCGGGATTTTACTATAATCAAGGAAGAAACGTGAATGAATATATAATTGACATTTCAAGTATGATTAAGTTGGTTGTTGGTTTGATTGGTTGTGTTTGTTGTGTTGAGTAATTGTCCTTTTAGTCCGAATTAAAGTCCAACACAAATTCCAAAAAAATGAAAAACGTCAATAACTCATAGAAAACAAGGGTTTTGGGCCTCGAAAAATCCGTAACCAGCTAATGGGGGATTAACAGCGTAATCTGTCTCGTTTTTTATCGATTGAGAGTCACGGGCCTGTAACGGACTTACGGATCAAAAGTTATCGCAGTTTTACTGAAACCCTTTTCTTCACACTAGATTCTCGGACAAAAGCAGTGCTATTTGTCTAAGCACATATCTTGTTCAAACGCTAGTGAAACCTGGTTCAACGCAATTGGTCAAAACGAACGTGATCTTAGGTAAAACGCAACGTTGTGGTCAAAAACGCAACGAATCTTGGTCAAAACGCAACGATTGTTGGTCAAAACGCAACGAGTCTTGGTCAAAACGCAATCAATAAATTAATTGGGCAGAGTAACGTCTAGTCAAAACGCAATGATGGTCTTCAAAACGCAACCTGTTGAGTCAAAACGCAATGACTTTTGTCAAAACGCAACGACTTTTGTCAAAACGCAACGACTTTTGTCAAAACGCAACGACTTTTGTCAAAACGCAATGAGTTTTGTCAAAACGCAACGATTTTTTGTCAAAACGCAACGACTTTTGTAAAACGCAACGATTTTGTCAGAACGCTATATTGATTTGTCCAAAATTGCAACGGACGAACACTCCTTCAGTTAGGCAAAACGCAGCCAAGAAAAAATCTTCAAACTTTCTTGTAAGCTACGAAATGATGTTAAAACCACTTAGTAATGATGCAAGGAAGTGATCTAAGCCCAAAAGTACAAGTCTTTAACACATTTAACCACGAATCAAAGATCAAAGTTGATTTTTTCTTTATTTCGAACCAAAGAAAAAACAAACCAATAAACCCACGAAATTTAATCACTAAACACCCCTTTAGCTCTGGTACCACATGTTATCCCACTAATTTAATCCATTACACAACAATAATTATACCAAGGTGCTAGAAAATGAGAAGAATCTTAGAGAGAGAAAGTAGAGAGAGAAACAAAGAGAATGTTAGATTAAAGAGAGAAAGGAGGATTACAAGTGAAATGAAAATGTAACCAACACCCTTCACCAAGTGTGGTGAAGGGATATTTATACCCATGCCATGCTAGGTGGCTTATGGGCTTGTAACTTAGGCCGGGCTTGGCATAACTTGGGCTTTGAGCCCGAAACACGGACAATATTAGATTCAATCCATGCGGGGTGTTTGGACGTGAACCGACTAGCTATTAACAATACAAGACCTATTTTGACTTTCTAAGACCGATAACATTCTTGTTTGACTTAATATAATTAAGGCTAACATAATTAATCGTCGTAACCTTCCAAAAATCATAACTTACTCATATTTAATCCGTTTCGCTTGTTCTTTACATGTATGGATTCGTATTTGAAAAGTCTAGTCAAATTTTATATTTATAATATGGTTTGGTACTGTTATGAATAGTAACAGTAAGTGAAAGTTTATAAAAATACTTTTTATAACTTTAATTATTGAAATCATATTTTAATTGTATCTCGTTCGTTTTAATTCGGTTTTTAGTGATTCCTATGTCCACGTCTTCGTAATTAAAAACTCTATTTATGAAAATTATTTCCCAATACTATACTGTCGTGAACAGTAACTTATTTTTATAAATTTACTTTTGTAAAAATACTTTTTAATTTAAACTTGTAAATAACGTATCGCCTTTATTTTAAATCCGTTTTTCGAGTTTCTTACGTCCTTGGATTCCTTATGAAAAGTACTATATTTATAAAATATTTACTTTTATATGTAAGATCTGAAACAGTAGGCATTTTATAAAATAACTTTTATAAAATCACTTTTATCCATTTAATTGTTGTAAACTTAAAAATGTCGTATCTCCTTCGTTATTACTCGGTTTTTCAAGTTTCTTATATGCTTACAATCCTTTTGATATGTACTAATTGAATAAAAGATAAAATGTATACCCTTATACACGAATTCAAACAATAGGTTATGAAATTAATTAGGGTTTTGTGATTAATAAAATAAGTTTTATAATTCCTTTTATTTAGAAACTTTGCACCATCCTTTCACCAAGTGTTATACTATATTTCTCACATATATTAAGTCCTATAAATGTCCACAATACTTGTCCAAATGAAATTCAGGTCCTCATGATATTTTCATACATAAACTTGTAATTAAACCTTCAACACATTTTAATTTGTAAACTAAACTCATAAATCAACTAGCACTTATATTAAGTGTGTACTTCCATTTCATGTATTATTTCATCATAATACTTATAAAATTCGAATTTATATATGCCTTGTAATATCTCAAAAGTCATGAAAATACATCTAGGTGGTGATTAACTTATATAACAAGCATGTACACATAAGATAATGAATGAATGGAAATGAAATACTTTAAATGGACCTTATAGGAGATGAGGAGAATGATGAACACAATATAAAAACCCTAACAAGGCTTCCAAATCCAAAACCCTAATCAAGAAAACCCTAAATATGTTTTCTTGATTAATCCTTGTTAAACCCAAATCCAAGCTTGTAATAACCTTGAGTAACCTTAGGTGATCTTAGAATGAACACTAGAATACTTGGAATGCTTTAGAAAATCCAAGAATATGAAACCCTAGCTTATAGTTTTGATGCCGTGGGTTATGGTTTGTTTTAGAGAGAGTTTTTGCTTGAAATTTGTTTAATGAGAGTGTAAATGATACTAGTATACTTGACTTTCCTTTTATAGCAACTAGGAAACCTTAAAACAACCTTAAACTTACCATGGGATGCTAGGTGGTTTAGGGTACAATGCAAAGAGCTCTCCTCCTCCCTAGGAGAAGGCCACGGCTCACATTGCTTCTAGGGTACATGGACAAGACAATTTCTAGATACATGGGATTGAAATGTACTTATGTGTAAGGTATGAGTTGTAATGTATAACTTAGTGGAGAGTTAAATGTTTATTTCTTGTGTATACACCTATATCCGGCCATATGCACTTAATAAGTGATAAAATGATTATATTTTGTGTATTGGGTATAAATGTGGGTATTGGTTTGAGTATAGATAGGTATAGGTGCTTCCGGGTATGCCCGAATGTAATTTATTGCGAAACGTAAGCGTTTTACGTAACCAATAAAAATAAATTATGAAAAGTTATAAATTATACTCTTAATAATCATATAACACTTGCTTGATGTAAACTTTAACTTGTTTGGTGTCCGTTTACATTGAACGTTGATTTTTAGTTTACGCGATTTAACTATAAGATAATAATTAAAAGCGAACGCGTAAAACTCTAAAAATAAATAATGGAATTAATTAAGTCTGGAAATAACCTGAAATAACAAATTGTTACAGTCTTCCCCCGGTAACGGAGCCTTGTCCGCAAGGCTCAAGATGCGGCACTTGTCGAGGGTGCGGTTCTTGTGAAGAGTTACGGATAGTTCTTTCGGAATTGATCTTCACGTTCCCATGTAAACTCAGGACCTCTCTTGGAGTTCCATTGAACTTTGATGATGGGAATACAACTTTGCTTTAACCGCTTGACTTTAATATCCGTAATTTCCACTGGTTCTTCAACGAAGCAGAGTTTATCATCAATGCGTATTTCATCCAATGGGACTGCCAACGGCTCATCGGATAAACACTTATTTAGATTGGATACATGAAACGTGCTATGAACCCTGCTTAACTGTTGAGGAAGTTCGAGTCTATAAGCAACGGTTCCCACTTTGGCTAACATTTTGAAAGGTCCATTATATCTCGGGTTCAACTTCCCCCGTTTGCCAAAACGTACGACCCCTTTTCAAGGTGATACTTTTAACATAACCCGGTCACCAACTTGAAATTCTAAAGGCTTATGCCTCACATCGGCGTAACACTTCTAGAGATCACGAGCGGCTTGAATTCTTTGTTTGATTTGGACAATCTTCTCGGTTGTCTTATGAATGAGTTCTGGACCGGTGAGCTGAGCGTCTCCGACCTCAACCCAACAAACAGGTGATCGACACTTCCGACCATAAAGTGCCTCAAATGGGGTAGCTTTAATACTAGCATGATAATTATTGTTGTACGAAAATTCGATCAGCGGTAAGTGTCTTTCCTAACTATTCCCAAAGTCTATTACACAAGCGCGTAACATATCTTCTAATGTCTGAATGGTTCTTTCGCTTTGCCCATCAGTCTCTGGATGGTATGCCGTACTCATATCCAGTGGAGTACCCATAGCCTTCTAAAATGTCCTCAAAAAATTTGACGCAAACCTAGGGTCATAGTCACAAATGATTGAGACTGGTATTCCATGTCTCGTGACTACTTCTTTCAAGTATAGTCTCGCTAGTTTGTCCATAGGGTGAGTTTCCCTCATCGGTAAAAAGTATGCAGACTTGGTGAGTCGGTCTACAATTACCCATATGGTATCGTTTCCCCCTTGCGTCTTTGGGAGCTTGGTGACAAAATCCATGGTGATATTGTCCCACTTCCATTGAGGAATCTTTGGTTGTACCAATAAGCCAGATGGTTTTTGGTGTTTAGCTTTGACTTTTAAACATGTCAAACACTTGCTAACGTAGGTGGCAATGTCGGCTTTCATGTTAGGCCACCACTATAATTGTTTCATGTCTTGGTACATTTTATCGGAACCCGGATGAATAAAATATTTTGACTAGTGAGACTCATGAATAAATAGAGTCCTTAGGTCACCATAGCATGGCAACCAACTCCTGCTATTAAAACATAATGTTCCGTCTGCACGCGGTTCCAATTTCTCCTTCCTAGGTTTTTCTGGGTCCTTCGAATTTTCAATCAGCACACCTCCCACATCTTCAGACTTGAGGTTTTTTGGTTTTCTTACCTTAGTCTGAGCCTCCAAAATCTGCTTGGGAAGATCCAAACCAATAGTCATAACCAAGGCTCGAACCCATAATGGCTTATTTCGTTCTTTCCTGCTCAAAGAGTCAGCCAATACGTTTACTTTCCCTGAGTGATAACGAATTTCACAATCGTAATCACTAAGCAATTCTAACCAACGACGTTGTCTCATGTTTAATTCCTTCTGATCAAGGATGTGTTGTAAACTTTTGTGATCGGTGAACATGGTATACTTTGTCCCGTATAAATAGTGCCTCAGGATCTTTAGAGCAAACACTACTGCGCCTAACTCCAAATCATGAGTGGTATAATTCTTCTCATGAATCTTCAGTTGTCGTGATGCGTAAGCAATCACCTTTTCCCTTTGCATTAGCACAGCGCCCAACCCTTTGATCGAATCATCACAGTAAGCGATAAAGTCTTCACTTCCTTTGGGTAAAGCCATAATTTGTGCACTACACAACTTCTGCTTTATCAATTGAAAAATTGTTTCTGCTTTGTCACTCCAATCAAACTTGACCTTCTTTTGAGTAAGCTTGGTCATTGGCTTGGCTATTTTTGAGAATCCTTTAATGAATCTTCAGTAGTAACCGGAAAGGCCTAAAAATTAGCGAATCTCCATTGCAGTCTTATGAGATGCCCAATCTTTAATGGATTCAATCTTGGAGGGATCCACGTGAATACCCTGATTGTCAATCACGTGACCAAGGAAATATACTTTAGGAATCCAAAATTCGCATTTAGAGAATTTGGCATACAAATGCTCCTTCTTAAGCAACTCTAAGATTAGCTTGAGATGTTTTTCATGCTCCTGCTTTCTCTTTGAGTAAATCAGAATATCGTCAATAAAGACAATCACGAATTTATCCAAATATGGTTTGCACACCCGATTTATAAGGTCCATAAATACAGCAGGTGTGTTAGTCAAACCAAATGGCATAACTTGAAATTCATAATGTCCATATCGAGTTCTGAATGCGGTCTTTAGAATGTCTCCTTTACGAACCCTTAGCTGATGATAACCCGATCTCAGGTCGATCTTAGAGTAGACACTCGAACCTTGTAGTTGATCGAACAAATCATCAATCCTTGGAAGCGGATAACGGTTCTTCACCATCAGCTTATTTAATTCCCGATAATCAATACACATCCAGAATGATCCATCCTTCTTCTTGACAAACAAGACCGGAGCTCCCCAAGGTGAGGAACTGGGTCTTATAAAGCCTTTGTCGAAAAGTTCTTTCAGTTGGTCCGATAATTCCTTCATCTCGGACGGAGCTAATCGATAAGGTGCTCGTGCCACAGGTGTAGCACCAGGTATCAAATCGATTTGAAATTCCACTTGGCTGGTTGGTGGAATACCCGACAAGTCCTCGGGAAATACCTCTAGGAAAGTCTTGAACTATTGGCACGTCTTCAAGTTGCTTCTCCTTCAACTTGTCTTCCGCCTTTTTCGTGGTGACAAGTGCCAAAAAGATAGGACATCTCTTTAGCAAATACTTTTGTGTTTTGGTGCACTAGATGATGTTTAATCGTGACTCGTGTTCGCTGTTGCTTCCATCACCATGAAAAATTAAAATTTCATCTCCAAAGGGAACACGAACGAGTTTCTCATCGCAAACGATTACGGCATGATATTTAGCTAACCAGTCCATATCGATAAAGACATCAAAACTACCCATCTCTACGAGCATTAAGTCGATGTTGAATGGATGATTTAGAAAATTCAAAGTACAACCCCATATAAGTGTATTAACCCAAATTATTCTACCGTCAGCTAAATCGACATCATAACCATGGTCTAATGTAGTTGGGATGATATCAATCAAAGAACTAAATGCAGTAGATACGAAACTTCTATCAGCACCAATATCAAATAGAATCAAAGCATAACGGTTATTTAGGAGGAACGTACCCGTGACAACATTAGAGTTCGGGTTTGTTCTAGCAGAGCCCATAACATAAGGTCTTGCTACAACATTCCCATTTCCAGCCCGATTTCCATGATTTCCATTCTTTAACTTTGGGCAATCACTCCTGAAATGATCCTGAGCTCCACACTCATAGCAAGTCAGAACTCTTTGGTTTGTCCATTGGTCTCTTTGGTTTTTGTTTGCAGCAGTATGCCTGTTTTTACAGTCACGGGCCGAAAGGCCACTCCTCTTGTAGTTGGTGCATTTAGGAGCACATTGTCCATCATGGTGATAGTTGTATTTGGGGCACAGAGGTTTAACTCCTCTGTACGGTTTCTTCTCACCAGGCCCAACAGTATAAGCTCGTGCCACATTGTTTCTTTTGAACGACTGTTGTTGGTTTTGGTTGTTTCTTGAAGTGTCGTCAAACTTTCTTTTGTTTTCAGCCTGAAGGTGTCCAAGGATTAGGTAGTGTTGTATTTAATCAAGAAAGAATAAAATTAGACTTTAACAATTTTGAAACATAACTTTAGTTTTATCATTGATAATAAAAGGATGACTACTCGGATAGTGAGAATAATATATAAGTGTTGGAAATGTATTGACCTCTAGGATGGACCTATCTTAATTTATAAAAAATGATTTTTCATTAGAACAGTTTTTACTAACTAACTTGTTTAACTTAAGAACTTATATTTAGTTAACTAGACAAATGTGTCACTCATATAATCTTGTTATTATTATATCAAAGTTTTTTTTATTTAACATTGATCGAAAGTGGCTTTTCAGCCACAGATGTTTAATGACATAGACAAATCTTTAATACCATATAGATCATTAACAGTTATCTTTCGACCGTTATGTATTATTATAATCTAAGTTGATGAGCATAAATAGATAAGATAAAGATATACAGGGTTTGCAACATATGCTTATGTTTAAGCGTTCAAGATCGTATTAGAACACTTATTCAATTCATCGTTAATTACAACGATAGTGATAGAGATTTAGCCTCTCATGGCTAAGGATTTCATAACAAAATCACACTTTACATAAACTTCCATTATTTCAAAACTAGGTAAGAAAACTTCTTCGTTCTTGATCGCTAGATCTTTTTCTTCAAAGGAAAAGGTATTTCTTGGTGTTTTGGTGAAAGGAGGGGATAAGTATGTTTTTTGTTCTATTATTTATGTTAAAATGGGATAGAATGTGAGGAATGATTGTGAGGAGGGATGTCTTAAGGATGAAAATTCTTCCTCAATTTATAGGCAAGATTGGGTGCAAAGTGCGGCGCACTTAGGAAAAAGTGCGGCGAACTTTGGGAGTTAATGCGATAGCATTTAATGACTTTTATTGGAAGTGCGACGCACTTACAAATAAGTGCAGCAGTTGTGAAGAGTTAATGTAGGTGCATTTAATGGGCTTTAATTCTTCAAACTTTGGGAAAATGTGCGGCGGTTTTAGGTTTCAGAGGAAAGTGCGGCGCACAATGTAGCAAGTGCGGCGGACTTCTTGAACTTTGGCTAGAAATATTTTCTTTTCTTGTATTCGTCTCCCAAAGTGTATATATTCATGAGCTCGGGTCTCTAGATTCTTCAAGTGAACCTACAAGCAATTCAAGCTTAATTAAGTACCAAAAGTTCACGAGAAATGATAGAATAAACATAAAATAACAGCATAGAAACATTTATAATTTGAGCGTTATCAAATCCCTCCACATTTAGCTTATTGCTTGCCCTCAAGCAATGAGCGAATAAAAATAAAATTCATTTGTTCATGCGTGGGAAGAAAATTTGGATTTTAAGAGCGTTTGCATATTAGATAACTTTTCATGCATAGACATTTAATCATAGTCACCTCACACTTAGGGACTAGTTGTTCTTGAATAGTGTTTGATTTTAAATTCACTCATGCCACTCAGATAGGGTTTAATATGTTTTTGTGAAGAACACTCAATTTGCATAGACATAATCTAGACAGCTACCATAGGCTTGTACTTAACACATAAAACCTGACCGATTGGTGGAACTTGGGTAACTAGAGAGGGATCCAAAATCTTCATTGAGGCCGTACATAAGCCTTTATTCTTTTGGAACTATTATTACTCATATAGAACTTTTTTTCTATTACAACTAGGCTTGGCACCATGACTTTCATCATTCAATCTTTCTGATATTTCAGCAACATAACATTATTAACAGTTTCAGCGTTGCAGAGATTAAGAACTTTGGCGAAGATCTTTCTTGTGTTAGGGCTTCGGTTAAGTAAATGATGATTAAACACAAGTTCTAGAGCTTCTAAATTACTGGCTCTCTCAAATATAATTTTCATACCATTACTCAAATGTTCAAATAATGGTGACATTAGACCCATACGTACCAATTCCGTTACGACGGAATAGACACATATGACTGCAATCAAACCTTAACTCGAACAAGCTAAAAGCATCAATTATCTTAGGTACCAAAGGTGGATACCCGAATATTTTTAAGGCTTAGATTCTCACAATTTAGTGGACTGGGTGTGCTAGCTATAATGTCAATTCGGTTGGATATGCCTTACTAAGATCCTCTTTTAATTTCTAAACATATTTATTAATTATAGTTAGAAAATTTATAATAGGGCAACATTGAGGGGATATGATTAGTTTTTCCTATTTGGCTACCTCCACATGTTTTGAACATTTGCCTCCTCATGTGATAACTGATAATAGAGATAAAATAGGGAAAATTAAAGGAAAATGGTACTTCCCGAGGCATAGAGAAATGCATAGTTGTAAGCTAATCTTGAGCATACGTCGTAATTTTTGACATCTTTTAAGCTAGAGTACCTGCTTAAGAGTAAACAAAAGCACACAAAGAGATATTTATTTTTGTGATTTTTTAAAAAAATATAGATAACGTTATCAGTAGAAGAATGGAGGAGGAACTCCTCCACACTTAAGTGAAAGCACAGGCTGCCTCCCAAGAAGCGCTTAATTTTTAAGAGAGTCGTTAGCTAGACTCGTATTTTGGGGTCATTTGTTCGGAAAAAGGGAGTGACTGCTTCCCTTGGGTCATTATCTTCTTCGTGATATAGTTTGAGTTGGTGACCATTGACTATGAACGTCTTTCCATATTTTCCATAAAGTTCAACATACCCGGATGGATATTGATGCTTTACTACATAAAGTTCAAGAATTCTTTTAAGAGCCTTGTTCGTGTTTTCAACTTGACCACTGGTTTGAGGGTGATAAGATATAGAGAAACGGTGATTAACTCCATATATTTTCATGGTTTTTTCCATTATTTTTTTACAGAAGTGGGTACCTCGGTCGCTGATTAGAGATTTGGGCATTCATAAATGGCAAAATAGCTTCTTCAGAGAGGTGATTACTACTCGGGCGTCATTGGTTGGTAAAGCTTGAGCTTCGGCCCATTTAGATACGTAATCTACGGCGACTAGAATGTATTCAAACTTATATGATTTCAGGAACGGTCCCATAAAGTCGATACCCCATATGTCAAAAATTTCATATACTTGATGGTGTGCATGGGCATCTCCACGGTTTTGATATATTTTCTGGTCTTTTGGGCATGAATTTACAAATGCAGGACTAGAGTATGAGCTTCATTTGAATGAGTGTTGGCCAGTAATTCCTGAATCAGGACTTTTTTTTAGAGTTATGTTTGTCCATATTGGTCCATCCTGTGGTCTGTGATGACATTTATCTAAAATGGTTCGGGTTTCTGGTCCGATATACAACGTCTGATCATACCATCAGAACATACTTTGAAAAGGTAAGGTTCCTCCTAAAAGTAGTGTTTAAGGTCAGAGAAAAGTTTATTCTTTTGTTGATATGTCATCCCTTTTGGTATAATATTACCGACTAGGTGGTTTGCAAAGTCTGCAAACCATGGTTCGTCTTTGGTGTTGATTTCCATAAGAGTTTCTCCGGGAAAGTTATCATCGACTTCACTATCATCGCTTATCTCATTGTTTTCAAGTCGGGATAAGTGATCGGCTGCAACATTTTTGGTACATTTTCTATCTTTGATTTCTATGTCGAATTCTTGTAGAAGTAAGATCCATCGAATAAGGCGTGGTTTAGCATCTTGCTTTTTGAATAAGTGCCTTAGAGTTGAATGATCAGTATGAATAATAGTTTTTGAGAGATAGATAGGTCTGGAATTTGTCAAATGCAAAAACTACAACCATAAGTTCTTTTTCGGTTACGGTGTATTTTTGTTGAGCGAAATTAAGGGTTTTGCTTGCGAAGTAGATCGGGTGAAAGTTTTTACCATCTTTTTGACCTAAGACGGCTCCTACAGCGAAATCACTTGCGTCACAAATAAGTTCAAACAGAAGATTCCAGTTCGGGCTTACGATCATAGGAGCACATGTGAGTTTCTCTTTCAATGATTCAAAAGCTTTTTGACATTCATCGTCGAATTCAAATGGAGTATCTTTTTCGAGCAGTTTAGTTATAGGTTGAGCAATTTTCAAAAAGTCTTTAATGAAACGTTGGTAAAAACTGGCATCTTCGAGAAAGATTCTAACACCTTTGATATTGGTAGGGGGTGGAAGTTTTGAGATCACATCAATTTTTGCTTTGTCGACTTCAAGTCCTGCACTGGAACCTTGTGTCCTGTGCGTAATTCCTTTCTTTAAATTATGGAAATGACATTTTTTCTAGTTTGGAGACGATGAGCATCTGACATTGTTGGAGCATTTTATCAGGTTGTTTTAGGCATGTGTCGAATGAGTTTCAATGTCAGGAGAATTCATCGATGAAAGATTGCCAACAAATTACCTTTGAAATGTGGCAGGAGCTTTATTACAATAGCTCTTGAAGGCATTCCGCCTATAAGCTTTGGGGTATTATTGCCGAAAGGCACCATGGAATGTTGTTTTTTCTTGATCATTAGGATCGATAGGAATTTGAAAATACCTAAAAAACCATCAAGGAAATAGAATTATTTATTTTCTACAAGTCTTTCTAGCATTTGATCCATAAATGGTAAAGGAAAATGATCTTTTGTGGTTGCTTCATTGAGTTTACGATAATCGATGCATACTCGCCTTCCTGTTATGGTTCTGGTTGGAACAAGTTCATCATTTTAGTTGGTGACAACTGAAATACCACCTTTCTTTGGTACACAGTGAATAGGACTAACCCAAGGACTGTCGGCAATTGGATATATAATATACGGTAATCGAACGTTTCATGATTTCTATTTTGAAATACTTCCTGCATTGTTCGGATATTTCCCTTCTTTTTTTTTGGACATCGGAGTTTTATCATAAAGAAGTTGTTCGTGTGTTTTCAAAATGTTAGGCAAATACCAGGATATTTGTTGTTTGTCAAGCACAAGGCTTGCTTGTGCTTTTTAAGGACATATATGAGTTTGTTTTTCTTTTCTTAGGATAAAGAGATGTTATGATAACAGAAGAAAAGAGGGTTCTTTCCTGGAATTCTATTTTCTTAATTATCAGGAATGGGTTTTAGTATCGAGATCATTGGAGTCTTCGAGAGATGTTTTGATCTTATAATTCGTATTGATGGTGATTTTTTGAATAGCGATCTTCGTATTAGATTCAAAGTCAAATGTTCATCGGCAAGTCATTGCCATCAAAATTTAGCAAGATTTCTTCTTAGTGAAGGGTTTCCTTCATTAGAATGAAGAATTTTACTACCTTCGTCTTTAGTAGTGGTCGAAATATTCTTCTATGATTTCATCGATCACATCGATACTGAAACATGTATCATTGTTTGAATATGAGTGTTTAATTACAGAATCGATATTGAAAATCATTCGTTCAGTTCCAACTCTAAGGTTGAGTTGTTTCTGTTTAACTTGAATTACTGCATCAGCAGTGTGAAGAAAGGGTTGTCCCAAAATGAGTGGAACTTTACTATCTTCTTCCATTTCGAGAATAACAAAATCAGCAGGAAATGTGAATTTACCAACTTCAACGAGCATATTTTCAGCTATTCCAACGGGGTTATTTTGGTATTAGAATGATCGGTTGGCTAATCTTACGCTTATTTTAGTAGGTTAAGAGTTTTCGAGAGATAATTTGGCATATTGCAAAATATGGCATAAGGTTAATGCAGCACCAAGGTCGGCTATGCATTACTGGAGTACGTTTTGTTGAAATGAAAATCTTCATGGAAATAAGAAACTTTCGGGGTCTCCGAGTTTAGGTGGAACTTTTTTTTTGATCATCGCTGAACTTTCATCGCTTAAGAAAGCGGCAGAAATTTGTTTGATTTTATGTTTGTTGCTTATGAGTTCCTTGAGAAAATATTCTCATTAATCTAGGCATTCTGGCCAAGACATCGATAAGAGGTACATTGATTCGAACTGCGCGGATTACGTCGAGAAATTTTCCGTATTGAGCTTCCATTTTTTCTTTCCTTAGACGTTGAGGATACAGGATTTTTGGTTTGTATGGTTTGGGTAATGTAGTTTCCTTGACTGGTTTTGGATTTTGAATTTTCGGTTGTGGTGTAGGTTCTTCGTCTTCTTCATCGCTATCGTCGAAATTGATAGGGTTTTCAGAATTAGTTTGTTGATCATTTGAGTTCACTGGTGGGTTGTAGGATTTACCACTTCTTGTGAATACGACTTAGTAGGCTTTGGAATTATGTCCTTTTGGGTTTGGTTGAGTGTTACTAGGAAGAGATCCAGAGGGTCGACCAGATTGCTTGTCAGCAAGTCTGTCGAACTTGGTTTCAAGATTTTGAATTGAAGCTTGATGATTTTTGGCTACGGTTTCGAGTTGAGTTTTAAGATCCATGAACATTTCTTTGACGAAAGCGTTGGTCGATTGCTGAGATTTCATGAAATCGTTGAATTGTTTTTGAAGATCGTATGGTTTATCATTAATATTTGATCGGTAGTTGTCTCGATTGTAACTACTTCGTTCGTTTGAACGCCAATTATCGCGATTCGAGCTTCGGTCGCGGTAATCATTGTTAAAACGAGTCTTACAAAAAGTTTGCATGAATTTAGCTTCCTCCTCACAGGACATAGGTATATCATTTTCATCAAGATCGGGTTTTGTTTTTTTAGCAGGGTTTGGGAAGTTCTTATATGAGCATTCGCATTTTCTAGGTCATGCATCCATCGGGCCATAATTCTGTCTGTTATTGGAAATTACTGCCTCCTTTTCGATGAAAAGCAAACGGTTTTCATTTAAGAGATGTATTTAGTTTTTGATTTTTAGCCCAGGTCGAGCTTTAGTAAGACCTTGTCTTCCAAAAGCCATGATAAAGCAATGACTTTGTGTTTTTATAAAGGTATAAAATAACCACTAGCTGTGGCATTCAGAAATTATTGAGTTTTTTCACATGTTTAGACCATGATTAGATGATTATGATAATGTTGGCTTTTGGACTGATTGTGACCATGACAGGTTTTAGAGCATTTCCTTCATACGAAGCAATGCTTCGATTAGAGATTCATTATCGTGTTGTCGTAGGAATGCTAGGATTTCTCGAGGAGTCGTCGATAAGAGCTAGTGAAAGAATCGGCTAATGAAAGTGGTTCGGAGTTCATCCCATGTTTTGATAGTTCCTTCGTTGAGTTCGTCCAACCATGTTTTTGCTTCCCAATAAGGGATAGGGGAAACATCATTAGGCGGTCGGCTTTCATTTTAGTATCTCTGTATTTTAATCATATTGCAGATTCTGAGGAATTCGTGAATGTGTTATGAGGAGCGGTTTGGTTTTCCATTATTAAATTGGTTCTTTGACAAGGGTCAATAGGGTTATCATATGATAGCAAATTCGTTAGCGGTTTCAGGAATAGTGATGCGGAAACCGGGTCGGGGTTAGTCAGAGCAACATCACTGGTCATACAGTCACATGGGTTCATCATCCATTGGGTAAAGGTTTTCAAGAGTAAAACTAGAAAGTGACGGAGTGGTTTGATGTCGAGAATTGGCGGATAGACAATTCTCGGGTTTTTAGGTGGATTGTTTCTTTGATCGACATGAGATCTCTTCTGTTTCGTCGACGGACGTCTTCGATTCAAGTACGTGCAGGCTTCCAAGGAATGGTTCAACAAGTCAAAATTGGAGAAGCAGTGTATGCATTCCTAAGGAGAAATTTGTTCGGGTCAGTTTGCCAGAAAACTGTACGGCGATTTGAAAAAGAGGGAGAGTTAAAGAGATTTTCCAGAGTTTGACTACAGAACAGCTAAGAAATCCCCGGCAACGGCGCCAAAAACTTTGATGTGTTTCAAAAAGCTTTTTAAATTATAGAGACTGAAAAATACCGGCAATTATATGGAACACACGGGTTAAAAGTTTAACCCAGTATGTAGTATAATCTTTTTTAGGTAAGACCAGGTGTCACAAGATTAGGAGTAGTGTCCCCCAGAAGAATAATAAAAAGAAATTAGACTTTAAACAATTTCGAAATACTTTGTTTTATCTGTTTAGCCTTAAATTTAATTTAAGTCATACAAGTATGTTATCGGTTTAAGAAAGTCAAACTAGGTCTTGTATTGTTATAGGCTAAGTCGGGTTCAACGGCTTGGATTGTAATCTAATATTGCCTTGTTGTTATTCCGGGCTCAAAGCACAAATTTAGCCAAGCCCGGCACGTTAAGAAAGGCCATGAGGCCAACTAGAAAGGCTAGGGGTATAAATCCCTTGCACCACACTTGGTGAAGGGTGTTGGTTACAATTTTCATTCACTTGTAACTTTCTTTTTCTCTCTAATCTATATTCCATCCTTGTTTCTCTTCTCTAGGATTCTTCTTCTCAATTCTTTGCATCTTGGTATTAGATACATAGTTGTGAAATTGGATTATACAAGTGGGTATAACATGTTAGGTACCGTGCTAAAGGGGTGTTTACGTGATTGGGAATTTTGTTGGGTTTATGATTTGTTTTTTTTGTTCGATATATAGAAAAAAAAAGCAAGAAAAAAATCAACTTTGATCTTTGTTTCGTGGTTAAAGTTGTTAAAGACTTGTACTTTTGGGATTAGATCACTTCTTGCTTCATTACTAAGTGGTTTTTAACATCATTTTCGTTATCTTACGATGAAAGTTTGAAGATTTTTTCTTGGCTGCATTTTGCCTAACTGAAGGAGTGTTCGTCGTTGCGTTTTGACAAAAGTGGTTGCGTTTTGACAAAAGTCGTTGCGTTTTGACAAAAGTCGTTGCGTTTTGACAAAAGTCATTGCGTTTTGACAAAATTCGTTGCGTTTTGACAAAAGTCGTTGCGTTTTGACAAAAGTCGTTGCGTTTTGACAAAAGTCGTTGCGTTTTGACAAAAGTCATTGCGTTTTGATAAAAGTCATTGTGTTTTGATTAGATTCATTGCGTTTTGACTAAAGTCATTGCGTTTTGACTCAACAGGTTGCGTTTTGAAGACCATCATTGCGTTTTGACTAGACGTTACTCTGCCCAATTAATTTATTGATTGCGTTTTGACCAAGATTCGTTGCGTTTTGACAAATTGCACTGCGTTTTGTCTAGAAATCTTGTGTGAAGAAAAGGGTTTTTTCAGTTTAAAACTGCTGCTTAACATTTGATCCGTAAGTCCGTTTCAGGCCCGTGACCTCTCAAATCGAAGAGAAAAACGAGACGGATTACGCTGTATCCACCCTTTAGCTGGTTAAGGATTTTTCGAAGCCCAAAACCATCATTTTCTATGAGTTATTGACATTTTTTTCAATTTTTTTGGAATTTGTGTTATAATTCGGACTAAAAGGACAATTACTCAACACAACAAACACAACCAATCAAACCAACAATCAACCTAATCATACTTGAAATGTCAATTAATTATTCATTCACGGTTTCTTCTTGATTTTGTAAAATCCCGGGCGAAAGATACGATCTTTCTCTGGTTTTAATCACGATTTGTAAAAAATCCCGTGATGTTAATTCATATTTAAAACCACAATCAATCACTTCATAACACTTAAGATTTGATAATCCGTTTTACAACTACTTTCTTATATGTCAAATTCCAAATACCATTTGCAAACTCAATCATAAATGTCTTCATAATGCTATCATGGAAGGGGTAGCTAAAGATTCGTCCACCACTGTTGGCACGGGTAAATTACGTTCAGTGGAAATCCAGAATCGAAGAGATCATTGACACCAAACTTAAAGTGTACTCATCACCATAGTCTCCAAAATCCACCATACACGTATCAATGGGCTGAGAAAACAGTTCCAGTTGCTGAAGGTAGTTTTGAAACAACTACATAGAGGTATATGGAGAACTATAAGAATGTTTCACAAGACATACGAGATCAACTGAATGCTGAAACTGAAGCCGTCCAGATCATTCTCACAGGGATAGATAACAATATCTACTCCACAGTTGATGCTTGTCCGAATGCATGTGAAATGTGAAAGCCATTGAAAGGTTGAAACAAAGGTGAATCAATCAATTTAAAGATCTTGAAACCAATTTATATGGAGTTTGGAAATTCAATCAACTGGATGGTGAAATCACTTGATATCATATTACTTAGGTTCTACATGATGATGAATGAGTTGTCAGAAATCAGTGTCTTGTTACAACTACATCAAGTGAATGTCCAGTATCTTATTCAAACTCCAAACCAGATGGCATAGTTTGTGACACTTGTTAAGACAATGTCAAGAGCTGAGATTGTCTCCTATCACAAGCTTTATGAATTTCTGAAGCGATCACCAGAAGAAGTCATGAGTAAGAACTGAAAGACTAGCACGCACTGCTATTCCACTTGCATTTGAGTGACTCAACAACAACCAGTACCATCACAAAACCATCCTACTCAAAACACTCATTATTTCCTCCACCAGATCAGCAATAGTCTAACAGAAACTGAGGAAAAAAGCAATTGTTACCTTTCTGCTCCGACTTATGATCCAGAAAACTGCTACGTTTCTGAAGATGAGGAAAATATGTCTAGGAAAGGAGGATTGACAAACTCATGGCTTAATTTTCTCTCTCGTTAAGATAAATCTACAAACATACCAACAGCAACCTTCGAACTTCATCTAACACCGTCGAGATAATTCAAGATAATTCTCAGATTCAATTGAGGGAATCTGGGTATGATAATCAGAGGGCAGTCAATGTTGCTGGGGCTAGGGAAAATGTAGGTACTCGGTAGTGCAAAAGTCTGGGATTCAGTGTTATAACTGCAAGGAATATGGGCATGTATCAAGGGAATGTCAGAAACAAAACGAGTAAAGGATGCAGCTTATCACAAGGAAAAGGGATTTATTTGTGTACACAAGAGGAAGGCTGGGGTTCAGTTGAATGCCAGACAGCGATTGGGAAGGATGATACTGATGATGAGTCTGAAGAACGAATTGGAAGCACATTATATGTACATGGCACAGATTCAAGAGGTTACTCCAGATCCAGTTGACAATTCTGGACCAATCTTTGATGACGAGCCAATGCATAAGGTACAAAACAATAATGACAACTATAATGTGTTTGCCATGGAAAATGAACATCCTGTGCAACTTGAATCTAGTAATGACACATATCTGGTGGAACAAGGTGACACTAATATCACTATTGATTCATCGGATATATGTTATGATAGAGTCCGGGATGCCAGATGGAAAATTGACGATCTTGATCAAGAACGTGATTTGCCTTGCTTCTTAATCAGATAACGACATTTGATAACTTTGAAGACAAGCAAAAACACGAAATAAATTTTTGAATCATCAAACAAGGAGTTTGTTGATAAATTGAAAGGTGAAATTGAAGATTTCAAAAACGAAGAATAAAGTTATAGGAATCATCAAATAATCCAATTCAAAGAGCAAACAATGAACTGTCCAGAATATTTAGTTGATGTTTTAAAGACCTTAAGAAGTTCCAAGAGAAACTGATAAGTATAATGATGTGAATTATGCGTTAAAGGTGGAAAATTGATTGTGAAAAAGCTAAAGGGGATTTAATGTCATACAAAATCGAATCTGAAAAGTCATCTAATGAATATACTCGAAAGATAAATGATTTAAAAAAATAAATGATTTAAATCAAACGATTTCGGATATGAAAAAGGAGCTTTGTGCACATCAAGAAACCATCTCCATAATGTCACAAGCAAAAGAGGCTCAGATTAAGCTTTACAAAACTCGTGAAGACAAAGAACTTGATAAAGTCATTGCTTTAGAAAACAAAGTCAAGGTTTTGAATGATATTGTATATAAAACCGGCCAATCTGTTCAAACAATGAATATGCTTAATCGTAATTGTAAAACGAGTTTTGCAAAACCTGAGTTCCTCAAGAAAGCTCAAAGAGCGAATCCTCATCTGTATGATATAGGTTGCTATAATGATAATCTTGCGTTAATGTTAGCCCCTGATTCTGACGAAACGGTTCGTCTTGACAAAGAATGTCGATCAAAATTAAGCAATTTAATCAGACCGTTTGATTATGACAAGTTGAATAATCTTTATGATTTGTTCATTCCACAACGGGAAAAGTCGGCTGAACAACACTATTTTCCAAAAGCGTCAAAGATGAGTCAGACATCTTCTAATAATGAATTTTCCAAAGAGTCTTTTCGTAAACAACCAACTTTGTTAGAAAAACGAATGGATGAATCCATTCCTTAGGATCAAAAGTGTAAAAGCTCTAAAGAATTTTTCAAGATTAAAAAGTGTGTTGACACGATTTTTGACGAAGTGGAACGTTGCAAACAAACAATCGCCAAAAGAACATATTTTGGTAACATCAATCCTTTCATTCAAAACACAATAGAAGGAAATTTTGGCCCCTAAATTAGCAGACTCAATGCGGACTTAAAAAATTTCACTTGTGTTTGAACGAGGAAATGGTTGCTGATTTGAGATACTTTAACTCTCTTGAACATGAAGTAGACACTCTCAAATCTCAACTAGAAACTCAAAAAACACAGTTTTAGAATGAAATTGACCGACTTTCAAAGGAATATTACTATGCTGATCACATGAATGCAATACTTGGGGTGTATACTGATCTGGAAGAAGTTACTAATTTGCAATGTGATTACTTGGAAACCTTGGAAAAATGTGAACGTCTTGAAAAAGAGCTTTCAAAAAGTAGAACAATGTCAAAAAGTTTTGAAGCACTTCAGAAACATGCGATTAATCTTGAACTTGATTTACAACAGTGTAAAGAAAAGATAAAAAATGACAAATCTTTCAAAGAAAATCAGTCAAACGTATTTCTGAAAGAACGTGAACAGTATTTTGAAATTCAAGACTTGAAAGCTCAATTACAAGACAAAGGAATTGCAATAAGTGAGTTGAAGAAACTCATAGAAAAGATGAAAGGAAAATCTGTGGAAACTAAGTTTGAAAAATCATCGGTTATTCGACAACCGAATGCTTTTAAAAGTCAAAGACAATCCATTTTAGGTAAACCAGCTATTTTTTCAGATTCTCTTGCAAAGAAAGATTTCTCAAAGTCAAAGCCAGTTACCACACAAAATGTGTCTAATGATTTTTCAAAACCAGTCACTGCACAGATTTTGCCTCAGAATATGTTGCCAATTGTCAAGAACACAAATGTGATTGCACCAGGAATGTATAAAGTGCACACAAAGCCTAATCAAACTAGAACACCTCAGTTGCATCAAGACATTAGGAAACCTAACAAACGACATCAAGACCTAGGAAACCTAACTCAAAACCCGCGTTGTACTTCTCTACGAGGCGTAAATTCCAAATACTAGAGATTAGATGACACAGTCCCTTCAAGATGCAAATCATACTGGTAATAGAGTCATAGTATAACTCAATAGTCAATGGGGCAAGACCACAAAAACGAGACCAAGAAAGCATGAACACAAGTTTAGGGTAAAAAGGAACATGGAGATCAAAGAACACAGAGACACCAGCACATCAACTAGTATACGAAAAGAATAGAAAACAACCTGGTAAGAAGCCAAGAACAACAAGTACAGTAATTATAGAAGAAGTACAGGCAAGAAGATAAGAAAGAAACAGACAGATTGTAAGACCCCACCGTTAGGGAGGAACAGACATGGACCAAGGATAAGAAGATATACGCACCACAATAGATTAAACAGAAGCATAAAATAAGAAGCGCGATCAAAGACTGAAACGTAAGCAAGATGATGTTGTAGAATAGAACACACAAACTAAAACGATCACTATGATACGATAGATTAGATACACATAATGCAGAAAGATCAGTGATAAAATCTGCAACAAGATCGCAGCTAAAAAGACAAAACGCACACAAAGCCAGACCATCAAGCTCATTCGTTAGCCACATTAGCAACCATCGGACAAGAACAGAAAACGACAGTTAACATCATAGACAAGTCGGCAGACGACCAAAACACAAGACAAATTAAGACCAGAAAGTAACTGCTAGAAAAAGACAAAAAACAACAGGAAACAGGAAAGTAGATGAGAAAAGACGGAAAGGCACGAAGTTAAAGAAGACTAGTAGAAGAGAAACCTAAGAAGAGAAAAGGATGTGAAGATATCCGCCAAAAGGAAAGAGCGTCTCACACTTAAACTTCAACAAGAGAGTTCGAAAGAAGTCTTCAACTAGCAAGACTACTCAGAAAGCACTAGAGAAGTATCCTCAAGGTCAATTAAGTAAAATGAATAGACAGGTAGAAAGCATAAGACAAGAGATAATAAACGAAGCAAGTATTAGCGTAAAATAAGATAAATTAGAAGCTATAGTTAAAGTATCTAGCCTATCCAAGGATGACAGTAGAGTAAGCGCTGCAAACCACTGGTAAAGTGCAGCAAGAACGTCAAGCCCTATGAGGAACGTTTACTGTCGGTTCACAAGGCTTCAATAAGGCAACATTCAACACTATTAACAAGTGCAAATAAAATTGGCAACAACCATAAACAACATAGCGAAAAAATATGCTTCACCGTGAACCGCTCTATATAACCCCCTCATGAAACTACAATTGAAATAAGATAGTGTAGCACACAATACGAACTTAGCATTTAATAAACCGAAAAGTTCGACCTGAGTTAGTAGAACTAAGAAAAAAACACAAAAATGTCTAGAAAAACGATAGTCACTTATAAAGCCAGTTGAAATAATTCTAGCAATAATAAGTTAGACCCGTAGAAAAGGGTAAAGTAAATCATAAAAGAAACGAAGTTAACATAGCTAGTAGCAAGCACAAGTCACGTAGAAAAAGCAATACCAGACAGATGATAAGTCAGAACCAAGGATTAAAAACCCTCAAAAACCTATGAAGCAAACGACCACACGTCATAGAACACAATAATAACCAAACAGAAACGCAAAGCACACCAGCACAACAAGAAGCAAGCAAGGAAGAACAGACAAAAGACAAGTTAGGAAGGAAAGATTGTAAGACCATAGTAAGTAGGCGACAAAATCAGTACGCAAAAAAATTGAAGATAAGAAGTAGCACAGAAACGAAACTAAAGAATTAAAAATAGTAGAAGTTAGGATAATAGTAGAGAGTAAAGCTAGTCTCCTATTAAATTTCGACAAGAATATAAAATAGAAATCCCTCTCAATCATACAAGAATAAGAAACATGATGAAAGATATCCGTATTAAAATGAAACCCAAACTAAGAGAATAGTAGTAGAAAGGCTATACCTGAGAAGACCCTCAGCAAGAATTTAAGTAGAAGACCAGATAGGAATAGATATCACAAAAGAGAAAGTCACTAGAAAGCTAACTATACCAATAAAAGGTAAACGATAGGTTCAGAAAAATATAGTAAGAGATTCGTTAGATAACTAATTGAATAGTAAAGACTGCAAAATGTAACGAGAAATTAAACCCAAAACAATACGGAAAAGAAGAGAAATAAAAAACAAAAGCAAAAGAACATAAAGCAAGACTCTACAAAACAAAGTAAAGAACCAAACACCAAGAGATACGTACCACAGCGGAAAAACCAAACACAAAAAACAACACAAAACCAGACAGACAGACCCCTACTTAATGTATGTACACAGACTTCATTATAGAAGTACCACTGTTTTTTTCAAAGTACTTTTAGTAACTCTTTTCTTAGTTGTCCAAACTAAACTAAGAACCGTACTAATGTTGTTATACGCTATGTAGTTAACCTGCGTTGTCAATTCTTGCTGTTTGCTAGTGTATGGTTGGGGAAATGATATATATTGTAAGAATAATGTATAAACTAAATGACAAGTCTAGTCGCTATTATATTATTAGGTAGTTTGAAGTTGTGAGTTTTTGCAAGAATATGCTTACAAAAGACCTCGCTAATTTAAATGTTTGATTAACGCTTTGTCGAGTGTTTACTTCTGTGTGGGACCGAAGAATCCAAAACACAAAAAACTATACTTTGTGGGCAAGTCGGCCTGATAGTCTGAAGAATGAATAAATCCATATAAGGAAAAAAAGGGAATATGGTGCCTAGCCAATATTGAACTCAATTACAAATGAACTTTCCTTTTTTAGTGGTGTATTCGACTTACAACCACCAATATCAAATAGAACTAAACATAATTACAGGAACCAAACCCGTATCGGCTTGTGCCATAAACACTATAGTGAGGGGGATGCAAAACATAATCTCCAGATTAAGAGAAAAAATTATCCGTATTAGAGCAACACGAGACTGACGGACTGGTCCTACAAGAAAACGCACTACGGAAGAATAAATCTAGACGCAAAGCTAGAAAGTCAAACCCTATAAAACTTCAGATAATAAAGTAAATCAATGAAGTGCACCAACAGTTTCAAAGTCTCACAAAGTTAACATGAAAACTTTTAGTGATCTCAAAGTCAAGTTTATAAATAGAGTAACCCTAAGATTTTTCTTAAAGACCTTCGTTATGAGTTCGGATAACTTCATTTCCTATATCCAAGTATAACTCCATCATACTGGAGATATTAAATTGATGTAGCAGGGAGTGAAAACTTAAGAGCTTACAAACAACAGAGCAAAACAAGGAAGATTGTCATGGTGAAGACATAAGTGCACTCCGCAACTTTTCTCGTATCCTAGCATACGTTTATGGTACCATCGGAGGCCATGTAAATTGTTTGCATCGATTTCAGACATTACCATTGTCTCGAATCACTATTAATAACCGGCCGCTCACCCGTCCCTATGTACCCCGCCTTATCTATATTTACTTTCTCAACTACAGTCTTACAAAATAATCAATGATTCCCGGGAATATGTTACTCTATAACTTCTTTATGTTCTAATCTAATTTTAGTAAAACACAGCAAATGCATGACAGAAACTAAGACAATTACCATAATTTACCAACCGGGAGAAATGAGACCGATAAAAAATTTCGGAGAAAAGTTTATGGAACAATAACATATACAAAAAACCATCAACGGAATAAATAAAGATTCATTATGCTCTGAAGAGACTGGTTATCAAGGAGGATATCCTCCATAAATACCTCATTCACAACAGGATAGTAGTTTTTTACTTTTCTATGGTTCTTATTTACGTCGTAAGTCCTTTCATTATCAGGTTGTACAAAATCTTACCAATACCATAACTTTCATTGCTCAATCAACATGCCGTCTCCACTCACCAGGTTCCTGTATTGTGGCCACTATTCTCGCTATTAGAATTGTATATTGATGCAGGTAGATCGTCATTAGGAACTGCGGATTTACTACCTCGGCGGAATTGCTTGCGGTTTGGTAATTTTTTGGTGAAATTTTTGGTGGGAATCATAGTTGTCCCTCATCATTCTCGCACTTTTCTCTTCTTTATTTTCGACAACGCCGAGAAGTAAAAAGACATCCGTCAACAGTACTTTAAGGACCAGATGAACGAGGAATTAATGTCTACTCATGATATTATATATCCTTCCGTTTCAGTCCAGATCATCTTTTTAGAAAGGGAAAATAAGGAGGGCGGAACAACGGCCCAAAATGCCCTAAATGATAAGTCTACCTCTGACTCCAACAGAACGGAATTCCTTGTTTGCGCCTAAGCTTTCTCTGACTCTGCGAGCCTACCAGACGATGCATTTGTCATATATCCATATTATCTTTGTGTGATCGACAGAAACTAAAATCTATCACCACAAGCCCAAACCCACCCCCCCCAACAAACCCACACAAAATACATCAATTCCCAAAAACACAAAAAAACCACACCCACCGTCACCGCCCCACTATCCTACCTCTAATACGATAAACTATAAACTACTAAACCCCACTCATTTCTCTACCCCCACCCTCCCCAACCTTACCCACCCCCCTCAACCCACCCACCCAACCACACCGCACCAACTTCCCCCCAACCCCATCTCCACGTCTGGGCTCTCGCTCGCCCTTACTTTTTTGATCTAATTATTCATCAAAATAACCCCCCCCTCCCGTCCGGCATGGTCCCCTACCACACTACGATGGACCCCTCTGTCATCCTCACCACACCCTATTTTCTGGCTCCTTAAACCAACATTTCCCCCGCCCAAAACTTTCCCCCTCATCCCGCCGCGATCCCCAGCCTTCATCCCCCCCTATCACCCACATTTATATAAACAAACCTAATATCTATTTTCTTTTCCTTTCCTCTCAAATCTCCCCCACAGTTTCCGCATTCTCCCTTTCCTTGTTCCCTTCTCCTTGTCTCCATCTTTGTTGTCTCCCTTTATCTGTCACTTTATTATGTCTATTGTTTTTTTTGTATGTTCGCCTCTCTCGGGATAAACAATTCTTTGTTTAATTGTGTGTGTGTGTGAAAACATTTTTTTTTAAAGTGTGTACATTTTGTTTAATAACATTATGCAGAAAGTGACCGCGTAGTCTACTTTAGTAACGTTGATCTGAGTGGTAAACAAGACTTTTCTAACGTTTGCTGATAATATGATGTAAATAACAACACTGTGTGCTGTGTGTGTGAGACACTACATAATTTAGTGTGTATTTGATTGTGTAAATCCCCGCGCGCGCGTTCGAAGGCAGTATTAATATACAGTCTTGCACTATAAATGGGAAATAAAATTAAGAAAAGCTATGTTTAATCCATAAATCTTCAAACTCTTATTATTTTTCAGCTTATTGATCACAATATAATATGTTCTGTGATATTCTATTTGCATATTACCTATATTACAATTTAGGTGCAGCTCAGCCCGACCCGGGAAAATTCTAAGCGACCCTGCCAGGCGACCCTGGGCCCCCCACCCATTTAATGAGCTTCTTTTTTTTTTTTTTTTTTTCCTTTTTCCTTTACATTGCTTTTTTTTTAACCTTTTTTTTAACCTTTTTTTTTTCTCTCAAATGACTGTTTTTATGATAAAACCTTCGTACGTCTCGCGCGTTTTGTTCGAATACCCTCATCGCGCTGTTGTAGTCACGTCGGTCTGTTCTTTTTTATGAATAAACCTTTAAGTTTCCTCAGACTTCGCGCTCCGATATCGTAATTCCCGTTCCTTTTTTTTGTCTTAAAATCTGTGTGTTTTCCCCGCTTAAACTGTCATTATTTTCTTGCGTTCTTTCTCAGAAAATTCCCTACTCAGCCAAACCCCCTGTTGGACTGCAAAGCGGTCTGTTCGTTTTTTTTAGATATATCTGTTTTTTTCTTAACAGTTAGTTTTTTTTCAACTATTTTTTTCTTCCTTGCGTTTTTTCTCAAAAGTTTTGTGTGAAGTAAACTATTTTTGCGTTCTCATATAAAAAAAATGTTTGATATAAATAAAATTTTCCTTTTTTTTTTCCGGAATACCCTTCGCACTTCTTTCGCTGTCAGCTGGGTGTTTTTTTATGGAATAAAACATTTTTATGCTTCCTCAAGACACCGTGCAGTAAAACTTTAAGTTATGCCGCACACTATCAACCCGAGTTTTTTTGACCCCGAAATTTAAATGCGATCTACCTGTTCTTTTTTGCTTTTTTTTTTTCGCGTCGTTTTGCGTTTTTCGTCGCGTGCGCGTTTGTTTTTTGTTTTTTTGTTTGTTTTTTAACTATTCGACTCTTTTTTTTTAATCTTTTGACTCATTTCTACTCTCTTTGTTTTCTCACTAAAACTTTTTATAAACGTAAAACTTTTACTTTTCTTTTCTCGGAATTTCCACCTGTGTTCCGCGCTCTTCCTGTGTCGGAGTGAAAACCAGTCCTCAGCGTCTGTTTTTCGCGCATGAATTAACTCAACTTAAGTCTTTCCTCACCAGACACATCCGCGTGCTCCGCTGTGATCGTTCCTTCTCCCGTCTTTTGTTGTTTTATTTGATATAAAAAAATATTTTGTAAAATAAAATTCTTGCGCTTTTCTTTTCGCCGACTATTACCCTGTCTCTCGCTTACTGTCAGATGCCTATTGATTCAGGTCCTGTTTTGTTTGCATGACATGTATTTTTTTCTGCTAACAGTCAGCAGCTTTTGTTTTCGTTGCTCCAAACTTTTTTTTCGGCCTTCCTCTCTTCTTCCCGCCTCCTCAAAAGGTTTTTATATCATAGTATATAACTTTTTTTGTCGTGTCAAATAACATTTTAAGATACAAACTTGTCCGCGCGTCGCGCTCTATCCCCGCGGGTTCGTCATATATAATGTTTTGCCGGCTTGTCTAATGCCACTTACCCGTGGTGTCCCAATCCGGTTTGTTTTTCACCCTTTTTAGCAAAAAAATCTGCTTTTGTTTTCTTTTTTAAATACTTCTCTCGAACGTTTTTTAGTCATCGATCTGTGTTTGTATTTTTTATGAATGTCACCGATGTGATTTAAAAAATCAAACTAGTATTGTCTTGTTTGAGTACTTTTCGTTCTTCCAAAAGTATTCACTCAGCCTTCTGGTTATCGGTATTGTCGGGTCGACTGACCTAGTATCCCCCGGATCCGGTGTCTTCGTTTATTTACGAAATAGCCCACTCACAAATATTTGTGATAGAAATTACTACCTCGCACTATGTGTTAAATTACGAAAAAGATGCCCTCTTTTTAATTGCGTTTTTTATGTTTAAATTAACAGAAAACCGCAGTCACTATTACTGAAATAATGGTAAACAAGACTTTCAACGTGCAAATATGAAAAAATAACAACACTTGCAAAATTAACACTTAATTAAAATTTAATGATTAAACCCCGTGCGCGCACGGGTATTAAAACTAGTTCTTGAAAATGGAAAAATTAAGAAAAGCTATGTTTAATCCATAAATCTTCAAACTCTTATTATTTTTCGCTTATAACAATAAATTATGTTCTATTATTACAACTATATGTCATTATAAAATCTCGTTGCTATACACAGGTATACTCGTCTAGTAAAAAGATAAGTACATAACCAAATTAAACAAAACTGTTTAGTTTATTACAATTAATAAAAGGGTAAAAAAAGCCATATGACGGAATGAGTATATAATTCTCCAAAACTGTTTGTTTGGGGTTTCTTCAAAAACCACCTAGGAGTGAAAACCGGTGGCTCGGCCTCCGTGGTGGGGGGTTTTCTTTTGGCGGAGTGAAAACCGATTGTTCGGCCTCCGTTTCAAAAGTTTTTTCATCCCTTTAGATTCCCTCGCAGTTAAAGTCCCGGGTTGTACCTTTATGCTTTCTTTTTGTCTTCTTATGTACTTTTTAGTTTCTAGCTCCTTGTTAGACTCTTCT
This sequence comes from Tanacetum coccineum, assembly GCA_026074375.1. NCBI lineage: Eukaryota > Viridiplantae > Streptophyta > Magnoliopsida > Asterales > Asteraceae > Tanacetum > Tanacetum coccineum. The sequence continues at coordinate 66,012 of BQNB010016380.1, forward strand.
ATATCAATTTTTTATCAGTCGTTCAAAAAAAAAAGAGTATATAATCCTCCAAAGATAAGTACATAAGCAAACTAAACCCAATAAAACCCCAATAAAACCCTAATAATCCCTTTGCGATTTTGGCGATTCGAAGGTATTAAATCCCAATAGTTTCATCTGTTCATATATCTATCTCACTACTTAATTATTATTAGGGTAAATTACACCGTTGGTCCATATGGTTAGGCTCGATTGCGGATTCAGTCACTAGATAATGGGGGTCGATGTCGTTAATCCCTAAAGTCGATTTTTGTTACCCGTTTTGTCCCTCGAGCCCCGTTATACGTAACGAGTGTTAGTTTGACTTTTCAACGATGGGCATTTTAATAATTTCATATTTTTTGCTTTTTTTCACCGTTGGTCCCTGACTCTAAAATTTAAACAGTAACCTTTAGTGATACATTTTTTTGTCTTTTTTCATTTACGTCATTTGTCCCTAAAACAATTTTTTGTCTTTTTCTCATTAATAACACTTTGATCATTTCACCACTTGACAATAGTATAAGTACTTTAAATATCTAATAATATTACATATAACTTTTGACTTTTTTGCTGGTTCGTGTTATAGTTTTTCCGTGTGCACTATTTGTCTCTAAGATATTTTTTTGTCTTTATTTGCAAAATACGTACATAAGACACATACGCATTCGATTTTCATGTCTCTCACGACAACGGTCTTTCAAAAAAGTGACGTCACATAATGAACAAAACATGTTCATCTGGGTGATTTTATCAGATTGTTGGGCTCATTTACATACCAAAATAAAAAAATAGTTCTACACAAAAAAATCACAATCTTATTACATAATTACATACACTTTATAACAAAATTTATACAAACCTTACATAAAATTTAGAACAAAATCCATACAAATTTTACAACAAACTTTAACATGAACTTCACACCAACAACGGCGACGGCGACTCTATCCAGCGAGATAGCCACTGTATATCGCTGCACTTGGGACGGAAAAACATGTAATCTCTGTTTCCGACACATAATTGTGAAATGAAGACCAGCCATAAAAATCATATTCAGAATTACATTTCGATAACACAGCACCAATATAATAGAAAATATCATCACAAAAAATTCTCATTAGAAGGCATGAAAGCTCACTTAATATTGATCACCATAACGACGCATGGTAAAATTGATTGCATTATATGCTTACTGCAAAGGTGTCTTTTAACTTCCATGCTGAAGTAGTATAACAACACCATTACTTGTCCACAAAAGGCTTTCATCTTCCATCATAAAATGAGGATCCACATCAGCTAATGATAAAACAAAACTGGAAAATAAGACATTACTATGTCAGTATATCTAAGCAACATACAAGTTCAAAGTAATTCATTCTCATTCGTTCTATCTACTAAAATAGTTAATGAAGAAAACAACAAAATGATTTTACTCACACAGGGACCACTCTCGTTCCATAAGTCCTATGCAGGTCTCCGTGTTTCTTTAGCATTCTTTTATTTTTCTGTCTTCTAGTTTGAGGGTTAATATCAATCAAATCCAACAAACAAACAAAAAAAATACTACTGACCATCCATGTAGTTTTATCTTGGCGATTAAAGGTCGGTGAAGAAGCTCTTATTGATTCAACCCAAGCGTTAATCCTTGCTCCACTAGTGATTTCAAGATTCTGTAACAACTTTTTCTTGGATATTTTTATATATCCACCGGGCATCAACGGTGGTTTCTTCACATCTATTGTGAATAACGCAGTTGGTACCACGGTTGGTACCCACGCCTAACAACTGACTTCCATCTCCAAACCCACAACTTTTTTGTTTTGTCATTCTTTTATAGCGAATATAGCCAAATGCTTAAGATGTATAATTGTAATTGCAACTAGAAGCAATATAGACAGAGAGATATTGGAGGTGGACAAGTAATGATGTTGTTATACTACTTTAAAACTGAATCAGCCGGACTATCCATCTCATCCATCCATTTATGTGATAGAGTAAAAAACTATTGTTGCTTGATAGCTTGTACCAACATAATACGTCACCAACCATCACCATCTATAGCCGCCACCGCTAACAACCTATCACCAACCTCTGTCAATGCCAAACCATCGTTCACTCATATCCAGCCACAACCACCCAATCACTGAAAACCACCACCAACCGCCGGATATTGACTAGATCTGGCCGGATCTTGACTAGATCTGGCCGGATATGGTTGCGGTGGTGGAATCGTGTGGTGATACTGTGGTGGTGGATTCGTGTGGTGATATCGTAGTTCTCGCGGTGGATTTGTGTGTGATATAGTGTTTGTGGCAGTCTGTATGACCAACAATAATCGAGCACTACTTTGATAATGTTAGAGGTGCTTGTGTAGATAAAGTGTTAATTCTTATCTTTTTGAAAACCGAATATATTATTTACCGTCGATTTTGCCAGGGTTAAAGCTATGGTAAAAAATATGGCTTGGTGTTTAAATATTTAAGAAATATAGTGACATGGTGGTGGGTTTTGGTGGTGGTGGAGGAGAAAGATGATGCTAAGATTAGAGTGTTTATGGTTTTGGATAAATGTAAACGAGTGGAGAAAAAGTGAGAAAATGGAGTAAATGTATGTTTTGAATCTGGACAATTGGTTGGTAAGGGACTAATAGCGTAACTAATTTTTTTGATGAAATTACCATAATATCCATCACTAACGAAGCGACTTAACGACCGTTCATCCTTTGGGACCAAACACGCATCAAAATGACCACTTTTGGGATCATTTCCACCGATTTTTAAAACGGGGACTGAATCCGCAAACGGGGTGAAGTTTAGGGACCAACAGTGTTATTTACCCTTATTATTATTATTATTATTATATGTGTTGTTGTTTCATCTGCTGAGATTTAATTATTTGGTGTAGTTGTTATTGCACTCCATTTGTTTGATCAAATGCCAATAAATAAAAATGGATCGTTATGCGATAAGTTGGTTTCATAAGGACTATTTTTAGCTTATTTTGTGTGTGCTCGTACTCTTCATTAGAGAATTGTTGGTCCTTTTTTGTTAGCTACTACGTGTTTATATGACCTAAGCGTTATGTCCTACATTTTTGTATTTTCATACTTGCAAACCTAATAAGCTACGCTTTTGGATAAGCTTTACCCAAACGCACCATAAATAGCTTGTTGTTTCAATGTTCAAAAGGTAGCTCACGTTTTAGGTGATTTAGGAATTTGGATATGCAGCTTAGAGTCACTTATCCTTTATCCATCTTTAAGGAAAACCTTTCTTTTTGCATAATTTTTTGAATTTAGTCATGGCGAGAAAGGGTAGTTCGTTTTGGGTACATCGACAATGTCATTTCTATGTTCCTTTTTATGTGTTTTCACTTGTTTGAAGTTTATATATCTATAGTTTGGATTAAATTGTATATGTGAAAGGGTAAAAGTATTTACACTCCCAAACACTAAGCATTTTTAGAAGTGTTTACACTCCCAAACACTAAGAACAATTTGCACATCCTTTTTCAAGTTATCTGGTGCAATCTCGGTCATAAAGTTTTGCGTAACAATGTTTATTTTTTCTTCAGCTATGCTTTCATGTCAGTAGTGCAAGATTCCCGCCCAAAATCAGAAACAAAGAAGTTTATTTTCGTGATGAGTTCGCAAGTAGTCAAGAAGTACAATACAAAAGGTACATTGTGGATTTATCGACGTCGTCAATGACTTGAAAACACAGGGTGTTATAGTCACCACTATACGACTGCAATGGAGAAAAGATAAAGTAAAAGGAGAAAAAGAAAGAAACTAAGATTGACTGGGAAGAATTGAGGAAATCTTATTGCGGAATTGGAGAAAAAGAAGTCAATGAGAATTACAAGGATGTAGTTGATTGGGATGCAGTAAGGCGTTGCCTAGTTAAAGAACTTTCTAAAATCATAATTGATCGAGGAATGCAAAACAAGCTAGCTAAAAGGATAAAAGTATGTAACTTATTTACCTGACAGTCTTTAGATTTTATTAAAATTGTTGTCAACTTACAAAAATGTACTTTTGTT
>BQNB010016381.1:0-70216 GCA_026074375.1 Tanacetum coccineum
AGCCGACCATGCTGCACTAATAGTAGGGGTGTTTGTTCATCTCCATATTTCGTCATCAGGATACTAATAGGCTTTGATGCATGACGTTGAATGGAAACGTGAATTAAACCCTAGCAATGGTTTAACAAAATCACAAAGGATTTTAAAGACTTAAAGTCAAAGATTATTGATAATTGAATGATAAAACAATGCTCTCAGGCCCTATAGTAAATCTTGAGGAAAAAGTTATCTAAATAAAATAAAAATCAGCCTGAAAATAAAAGAAAAAAATTGGCATTTGAAGCCTCTACGACATAAGAAGATGAAATCGTTTACGGTGTACAAACTAAGAAGTGGGGATTAATCCTTATTCAAGAGCTATACGACGTAACAAGAAACATAGTGTTACGCCTTAACGAAAAACTAAAAACAAAGAAATTAAAAGCCGCAGATCATACGGCGTAACAAAGAGCATAACGTTACGTCGTGAAAAAAAGAGATATCATTTTCTTAAGTCGAATCCTTTTGTCATGATTCAATCGCTTCGTATACTTCTAAGTTAACTTTTCTATCTTCTCAACCAACTGGGCTAGCTCAATTAACCACCAAAGGTAAACTTGGGGAAGCTTGCCAAACTTGACCTCTGAAAACTAAAGAACGGGTGGCGGAAGCTTGCTAACATCAACGAACTGGAACACCAGTACACTATCTCGAGTCACCTTCTCTTTTAGACCACCACGTTCCATCTTTGCTAGAGTTTTCTCCTTACTCTGAGCCTGATGAGCCAGTTTAGCAGACCCGTGTCCAAACCGGGCTATGTACTCCTTCGTGTTAGCAATCTGGTCCTACTCCCATTTGTATTGTTTCATTTGATTATCTTCAAGTTCTGAACGGGTCTGCATATATTGGTCAAAATTACCAGAATAAATCTTCAACGACTTGATTTGCATATGTATGATGTTGGTGCAGACACCATTTAAGAAATCTTGGGAGTGTGAGACAACAACGAGTATACGCTCAAATTTCTGCAGGGTTTCTTCCAGCCACACACATGCTTCAAAATCTGCATCCATAATACATACATAATTAGATTCACATTTAATACATAACACAAGGATCGGGTTCACGTTGGATTCGTTTGACCATATGCAACTTTACAAAAAGAAAAACCCTGAGTAATTATAAAATGCTAAATTTCTGAAAATGTGGTGGGCTACCGGCTACTATAAAACAGGTTTAAAACTTGTCAGCTGGATTGGGTTAAAATAGGTTGGGTGCAGGAAGTATTCATGTTAACCAGCATAGTTTTTGGTTCCTTTTCAGGTTAATGTGAGATGATTTGTGTTCACTAACAACCTAACAGGCCTACTTTTTAGTTCTAAATCATGAAATATATAACTCACCAAGATGATTTGTGGGTTCATCAAGTAGCAAGATGGTTGGATTCAAAAACAGAGCACACGCCAAAGCAATTCGCATTCTCCAACCACCAGAGAAGTCTTTGGTCTTCTTTGCTTGCATCTACTTGTTAAACCGAGACCAATCAAAATCTCATTCGCACGTTTTTCACAGTAGATTTTGTTTGGGGGGCCCGTTTTTCAGCAGTAGATGCATCTATAGCATCCAAACGCTCATAAATACGCCCGAGTGCTTCACCACCACCATCATCCTAAATCCACAACCAATGTAAGATTACATTTAAAAATAATATATGCTACCATTAGAGGTAAACTCTACAACTGAAAATTTAAAGTTAAGTAGTACCTGTCCAGAGCTTTGATGCATGACGTTGAATGGAAGCGTGGATAAAACCCTAGCAATTGTTTAACAAAATCACAAAGGATTTTTAAGACTTAAAGTCAAAGATTATTGATAATTGAATGATAAAACAATGCTCTCAAGCCCCATAGTAAATCTTGAGGAAAAAGTTATCTAAATAAAATAAAAATCAGCCTGAAAATAAAAGAAAAAAATTGGCATTCGAAGCCTCTACGGCATAACAAGATGAAATCGTTTACGGCGTAGCAACTAAGAAGCGGGGATTAATCCTTATTCAAGAGCTATACGACGTAACAAGAAACATAGTGTTACGCCTTAACAAAAAACTAAAAACAAAGAAATTAAAACCCATAGATCATACGGCGTAACAAAGAGCACAACATTACGCCGTGAAAAAAAGAGATATCATTTTCTTGAGTCAAATCCTTTTGTCATGATTCAATCGCTTCGTATACTTCTAAGTTAACTCTTCTATCTTCTCAACCAACTGGGCTAGCTCAGTTGACCACCAAAGGTAAACTTGGGGAAGCTTGCCAAACTTGACCTCTGAAAACTGAAGAACGGGTGGCGGAAGCTTGCCAACATCAACGAACCGGAACACCAGTACACTGTCTCGAGTCACCTTCTTTGTCAGACCACCACGTTGCATCTTTGCTAGAGTTTTCTCCTTACTCTAAGCCTAACGAGCCAGTTTAGCAGATCCGTGTCCAAACCGGGCTATGTACTCCTTCATGTTAGCAATCTGGTCCTGCTCCCATTTGTATTGTTTCATCTGATTCTCTTCAAGTTATGAACGGGTCTGCATATATTGGTCAAAATTACCAGAATAAATCTTCAACGACTTTCTATGCATATGTATGATGTTGGTGCAGACACCATTTAAGAAATCTTAGGAGTGTGAGACAACAATGAGTATACGCTCAAATTTATACAGGGTTTCTTCCAGCCACACACATGCTTCAAGATCTGCATCCATAATACATACATAATTAGATTCACATTTAATACATAACACAAGGACCGGGTTCACGTTGGATTCGTTTGACCCTATGCAACTTTACAAAAAGAAAAACCATGAGCAATTATAAAATGCTAAATTTCTGAAAATGTGGTGGGCTATCGGCTACTATAAAACAAGTTTAAAACTTTCCAGCTGGATTGGGTTAAAACAGGTTGGGTTCAGGCAGTATTCATGTTGACCAGCATAGTTTTTGGTTCCTTTTCAGGTTAATGTGAGACGATTTGTGTTCACTAACAGCCTAACAGACCTACTTTTTAGTTCCAAATCGTAAAATATATAACTCACCAAGATGATTTGTGGGTTCATCGAGCAGCAAGATGGTTGGATTCATAAACAGAGCACGCGCCAAAGCAATTCGCATTCTCCAACCACCAGAGAAGTCTATGGTCTTCTTTGCTTGCATCTACTTGTTAAAACCAAGACCATTCAAAATCTCAGTTGCATGTTTTTCAGCAGTAGATGCATCCAGAGCATCCAAACACTCATAGATACGCTCGAGTGCTTCACCACCACCATCATCCTAAATCCACAACCAATGTAAGATTACATTTAAAAATAATATATGCTACCATTAGAGGTAAACTCTACAACTGAAAATTTAAAGTTAAGTAGTACCTGTCCAGAGCTTTGATGCATGACGTTGAATGGAAGCATGAATAAAACCCTAGCAATGGTTTAACAAAATCACAAAGGATTTTAAAGACTTAAAGTCAAAGATTATTGATAATTGAATGATAAAACAATGCTCTCAAGCCCTATAGTAAATCTTGAGGAAAAAGTTATCTAAATAAAATAAAAATCAGCCTGAAAATAAAAGAAAAAAATTGGCATTCGGAGCCTCTACGGCATAACAAGATGAAATCGTTTACGGCGTAGCAACTAAGAAGTGGGGATTAATCTTTATTCAAGAGCTATACGACGTAACAAGAAACATAGTGTTACGCCTTAACGAAAAACTAAAAACAAAGAAATTAAAAGTCGCAGATCATACGGTGTAACAAAGAGCATAACGTTACACCGTGAAAAAAAGAGATATCATTTTCTTGAGTCGAATCCTTTTGTCATGATTTAATAGCTTCGTATACTTCTAAGTTAACTCTTCTATCTTCTCAACCAACTGGGCTAACTCAGTTAACCACTAAAGGTAAACTTTGGGGAGGTATCTTTGGAGAGGTCTCAGGTTCGAGACTCACCATAGACCTTAAGGGGCGAAAATAAATAGAAGTAGGAGTGAGGTTTATCTCCTAGGGCGAAGGTTCGAGGCTTGCATACTGCCTAAATTTTTTTTGGTGTAAAGTGAACATTTTATTAATTACCAAAAATACATCAAAAGCAAAGAAACAGACATGCCTGCTATTTGACATACAAACTAAGTGACATACAAACCAAAATACTAATACAATCTGTCAGACATACAAGCACTTCTATCAGATAAACCATTTAGCTCTGAGATGCCAACACTCAAAGCAAAGATCAGCCAGTGTAGCTAACCTTTAATGTTCACTATTAGCACCAACAACATATCCTCACAACTACATTTCCATAAATCACGACAACCCAAAACCATTCAACCATCATCCACAATGGTACGGGCTGTCAAAAGATGGCATCATTGTGTAGGATATAGCACCCATTCATAATACATATGGGGCTCTTCCAACCTTGCTACATTTCCCTCCAAAGCACCTCCAAACACATATAGCATCTGCAACATCACTATCTGAATTAGAGACAATAGGGAAGGCATTACAAGGCCAGAAACACTCACTCACATGTATATCCAGCCTAACCTCCTTTAGTATGGCAAATCAGTAATCAGATATTGAATCTGTACCAATCCTTACCACACACACCCAGGACACTTACCCTTCACAGTGCAGGATACCTACCTTATGGTACATTATCCTGTGCATAAGTCCACTAAGACCCAAATAGAAATTAGATCCTCCCAAGGCCAAACTAACCCAACTAAAAGGATCAAAGAGACTCATACCGAGGACAACTCCAAGATACAAGGTTCCTGCCACTGTAGTGACCTGCAATAACAATCCATGTATCATAACCAAAGGCACAGATTGTTAAATCACCCATAACACAACTAAACCACTTGAACCAAACACCCCTTTATGCAGCAAATCAAAATAAAGACCTCCTTATCCCAAAATAGTTGCAGGCACTAATCTATCATCCAACCATCTTAAGCCCCATATATTAGCCACCTCCAGCACTGCATTTGATCTTCTTACTCTCAGACACATCAGACTGTCTTTAATGTTTTTTATAATGTCCCTTGAAAGTTCTTCATCAGTTCTGAAAATATTCTGAAAATTCCTCTTATTCCTTTCATTCCATATGAAGTAGACATTTGCAAAGATGATTAGCTTGTTAAAAATTTGCCATATACTATTTTTTGCAGACCTTATCTCAATTTGTCTAATAACATTTACAAACTGCAACCTCTTCCTCTAAACTTTCCTCTCCCAATTACTTTTAGCCAAACCTTCTTAGCAAAAGGGCATTCAAAAAATAAATGCTTATGACTGTCACTACAGCCCTTACATAGAGGACATTTCAAATCATTCCCTTGTAACCACACCATTCTATCTTGTGTTAACAATTTACCCTGAACTGCCATCCAAATAATGAAAGCCTGTTTGGGATTACATTGTGAAAACCAGACAACATGCTTCCATTTAACTTTAGGCCAATTATCCCTAAGGCTTTGCCACACAACCTTGATAGAGTAACTTTCCTCTTTATTGTTATTCTCCACCCACTTAACAGCATCCTTACTCTGATTTAATTTTGGGACTGCTATCTGTTGTAAGTCAAGGAATTCACTCTCCCATTCAATAGGCCAACTCCATTTTCCATTGCTAATCACATCAGCCAAACAAGCCTTATTACTAAGCCTGGCATCATATAAATCCCTATTAGAAATGAATATATCTAAGGGGCCTTGAGCACACCATTTATCATGCCATGCTGATATAGTCATCCCATTTCCAACTTTATAAAGAACATGAGGCTTTATTTTGTCTCTGATTTCAAGCATACACCTCCATCCCCAGCTATCAGAATTACATGCTTTAATTTCCCAAATGCTTCTACTTTTTAATTTCACTGTATTAACCCACTTAACCCATAAAGACTCTTTTCTTTCAATTATTTTCCATATTTGAGAAACAAGTAGAACTTCATTCCACTTTTTAAGAGGTTTAACCCCCAAACCCCCTTGATCTTTAGGCCTGCAAACCAGATTCCAAGCAACTCTGGCCTTGCCTTTGATTGATCCTCCAGCATTCCATAGAAACCGTTTAAACAATCTTTCAAGTCTCTTTAAAACAGTGTCATGCAACATATATACTGAGGCCCAATATTGTTGCATTGTAGATAGGACAGAAGCTATAAGCTAAACTCTCCAAGCATATGACAACAGATTATTTTTTCAGCAACTAATCCTGTTTTCTACATTCTTAATAAGACTAGCACAATCCTTAACCCCCAACCTCTTAGCCTACAAAGGAACTCCTAAGTATTTCATGGGAAGTTTACCACATTTGAAAGGAATAACTTGCAGCATTTCAGCCTTGTATTATTCAGGAATGCTACCAAAGAATATTGTACTTTTACTGAGGTTAGGATGTAGACCAGACACTTTGCTAAACTAATCAAGGGATTTCCTTACAACTTTAAGAGATTCCACATCACCATTGCATAGAACTATTAAATCATCTACAAAGCACAAGTGTGTGAGATTGAGTTTATTACACCCATAGTGGTACCTGAATTGAGAGGCCTCTTTGATATTTTTGATCATGATCATGTTGAACACTTCCATGACAAGAGTGAATAAGTAAGGGGATATAGGATCTCCTTGCCTTAATCCGTTTCCACCCTTAAAGAACCCTTTAATTTCTCCATTTATACAGATAGAGAATGAGGTTGTAGTAATGCAGGTCATAATCCAATTAACTATAGACTTATGAAAGCCAACAAGTTGCAGAACCTCTTTAAGAAAGTTCCAACTAATTGTATCATAAGCTTTTTGAAGGTCAATCTTCATAGCACACCTTCTTGCACCGGATTTTCTATTATATCCTCTTAAAAGCTCCTGAGTAATGAAAATGTTGTCTTGAATGTGCCTTCCAGGGATAAATGCACTCTAATTGAAGCTCACAATCTTGTTCAGGCCATGTTTGATTCTGTTAGTAAGGATTTTACTGATAATTTTGTACAGAACATTGCAGCAAGCTATAAGCCTAAAATCAGATACCTTATTAGGGGTATCTAATTTAGGCATAAGAGCTATTAAAGTGGCATTAATCTCTCTAAGGATTTTGCCAGAATTGAAAAATTCTCTAATAGCCAAACACAACTCCTTACCAACAATCTGCCAGGACTTTTTGTAGAAGCAAGCTGAATACCCATCTGGCCATGCTGCCTTGGAAGAGTCAATGTCAAATAGGGCATCCTTAATTTCAGCATCTGTCACTTCTCTAACCATTTCCTCTGCTTCCTCAAGAGTTAACTTCAAATTCACTATATCACCTAGTGAATGAAGGGGAGTGACTGGGACAGAAACTCTTAAAAACTTGTTGAAGTGGTTCACAAATTGATCAGGAACTTCATTGCCCTCAAATATTTTCCCATCTTCCCCACATATGGATTCAATCCTGCTCTTGTGTTTTCTAATTTTTAAGATGTTGTGGAAGAAAGCAGTATTCCTGTCACCTTCCTTCAACCATTGAATTTTAACTTTCTGATGCAAAAGTTTGATTTCATCTTCTGCTGCAATTGTGTATTCTTCAAACAATTGAGAAGCAAACTCTTTTTTAGCATTATTGAAAGGGTCTTCATCAACATCACTTTGGGCCTTTTCAAGCTTCTCTTTTAAAACAACAACCTTCTCAAAAATGTTCCCATTATTCCAATTTAGGTTATTAAGAGGTCTTTTCAATTGTTTGAGCTTTTGAACCACCTTATACATACCACATCCTTTTATCTGTTTATCCCAAACACTCTTGACAGTATCAATGAAGTCTAATTTGTCAGCTATATAGTTAGCAAACCTAAAAGATTTCTTTCTCATTGCAATTCTATTAGGAATTATCAGCATGGCTGGACTATGATCAGAGATCAAGTAAGGAAGAAACATACCATGAGCTATAATAAATTTTCCCAGGAACTCATCATTCACCATTATTCTATCCAGCTTTTTTAAAGTATTGCACATAGGATTTTTCAGAGACTTGGTCCAAGTGTACTGAAATCCAGTGCTATTTAAGTCCTCAACCTCAAGTGAGTTAATTGCATCTCTGAATTCCCCCATATCACAGGTCAAAACTGATGAACCATTTGAATGCTCCTCTGGCTTAAGAGTGACATTAAAATCCCCCATCAGGACCCATGAAATATCCTTCACAATCCTCTTATGTCCCTCCAAATCCCTTCATAAGTTCCTTCTATCAATGTTTGAATTAGATGCATAGACAAAGCTGATATATAGTGTAACGCCCCGACCCTAAAGGGTAGAAGTATTACAAATATGGTGTGACATCAAAGGCATACATAATCATAACACAGGCATAAACAGCGGAAGTCTCAAATAAATAACCAAAAGGAAAATAATTCAACATGCCTTAAGAGTGTCTACATAAGTTCTCAAGGACAGACATAACCCAAACGAAACTAACGAAATAACGAACGTCTCGAAGTAACAAATCTATATCAAACTAAGATCTCTATGGTAAGTCACAACCTGCCAGCACTCATCAGCCTGAAGCAACCCCACTCCTGAGCTTAATACCTTGCGCAGTCAGTAAAGATAAATAGGCTGTAATAGCTTAACAAAGCCCAGTGAACATATATATATAATCGAACACAAAAGATAACAGAAAAATCAAAGGATACGATACAAGGTACAAAGGATATCACAAGACATGATCAAAGGAATACAAATATAAGGTAAGACAATCAGAAAGTCAATTCCTAGTGTAAGGTAAAAAAATGAATCAGAAATCGAATCAAGTCCAAATTTACCAACCCAAACAAATCATATCTAGTACACCATGGAGTCGCGAGGCTCCAAAATTGTGAAAGAACGTGGAAATGCACCCTAACATCATCGCCAAAATATCATATATCATAATGTCCATAAAATCCAACCATCGAATACAAAACAAATCTAGATGCATCCCTACGCCTCCGTAAACAAATAATAATCTGTCATAGTGCACATATATATCAAATGGGGGACGGTGTGAGAAATCACTCACCCACCAACATGAGTCAAGCCCAAAGATGCATCAATGACACGACCATTTTACTTCATGGCTAGGAAACAAATAGTGGCTTGGTTTCTCAACGAATGGTTCAAAGCAAATCATGATACAAAGTTTATTTCAAAAGGATCATAGCAAAGGTTCAATGCCAAAGGTTCAAAAATCAAAGTTTCAAATTATCAAAGGTTCAAAATCAAAGGTAGCAATAGCAAGGGTTCAAATAAGAACATAAATAACAGATCATATAAGATGAGCCAAATAAAAGGCTCAGAGCAAAATGTAAGCACTTCACATAAGAAAACAAAGATAGAGTGAAGGAATATGCATGACAACCTAACGATAAGGTCAGGAAATATCTGTACCTTATTCCGAAGCAAAGAAATACCAAAGAAAACACCATAGGAATATCAAAAAATCAACTCCCTCTTTAGACCAGTACCTAAAGAATATGAAGTCGAATACAACCATTTATTTAAGTTATACTTTCTATTTTATAGTAACTTTTCCATTTTTAGTAACTTTCCAAAATAGTAACGTTTCAAAATTAGTTAACTTCCCATTTAGTAACTTTCCAAAATTATACTTCCAAATTTAGTAATAATTCATCATTTGAGATTCTATGAACATTTTGAACAGCTTTAAAGACTTAATATGCCAACTTACAAGCCTTAGGGTTAAATAGACAATGTTTCCATCTTTTTAGGGTTTAAATATGCAAAATCAACAATTTCAAGGTTTAAAGGGTAAATATCAAAGTTCACATTTTAAGTCAGATTATACCGTTCCATTTTTCTGTATTTACAATCAACCCTTAATTTTACATAAATTACATATTAAGCCCCTTTTGCTTAATTAATTAATAAACATATCTTTATTATCCATAATTACAAAACAAGCCTTATAGATTCAAATGTGAAAAAATCAAACTTTATACATTAATACTAACCAAACCTTATACTTTCAGAATTTACAATTTCATCCTCTATTTTAAATTAATTAATCTCTAATTTCTTATTTATCTGTATTAACCATTTTTAATCCAAAATAATAACAAATGACATTTATACCCCCAAAATGATTTTATACAGAATAAATAAATTATTAAACATGTACTAAAACACCCCATAGTTTCATAAATTACCAAAACAAGTCCTTATACTTTAAATATCAATTTCGGCAAAAATCAATAAATCCACAAACCTATTTGATTTTACAAACCACAAACAAGGACAATTATATTCCCTCATATGCCATTCAATGAATCCTGGAAAAATTATCAAAACCTAACCCTAATTTTATTTCTTTCTTGTTTCCTTTTAATTCGAAAGTCGGCAAACAATGATAAAAAGCCCCAATAATTATTCGAATCCTTCCTAAATTTTTTCCAACAATTTTATCTGATTATTGTGATACGAAAAACCTTAAAAAAATATAAAATCAATTGTACAAATATTATTTTGTGCCGTATTTCAATAATTAGCTAAAAATGGGGTTCGAACATTTTTAATTTATTAAAATCAAAATAACCTGCATGATAATTTTTCATCATGCATAGAACGAATTAATATGATGAAAATTGAGATAAAAAAATACCTTTGATGATTCTTGATGATTTAATGAATTATTGAACCCGGTTGCTTAATTCGAACCCAAAACAAATACCACAATCGAACCAAGCACTTTACAATCTTCCCACTATTTTTCCCACAATCCTTGACCTTCAAATCACCTTATAAAATTCGTGCAAGCCTTGGAAAAATTCTGTGCCACCTCTTTTAGATTTTAGGGTTTACGGGAATTATGGTTTAGAGTTTTTAACAACATGAAAAGTGTTAAAAAAAGATATACTAGGAAAATATGCCGAGTTTTATGGTCTTTCAAAAGAGATATTATCTGAATTTAAACTTAGCATACTTATTTAGTAATTTATCCTATTTTATTTTATATTTAATTTGTAAGTAATAAATTAAATGCATATTAATTAATTCGGCTAAGTATACATATACAAACATGTAATTATTTTTCTGTATAACATAAGGTATCGCAAAATCTTATAAAATTTCATAATAGTCATATTTTGCATTTTATAATTTCTAACATTTAAATGAAGTTTATTCATGGCTTTTTTATGGATTTTATTAATTATGGGTAATTTTGGTAATTTTACACTTGTTGAGAATTTTAGGTTTTACACTTCTCCCTCTACAAAAAAAATTTGTCCTCGAAATTGAAATGAACCGAAATGAAAACGAAATGAAACGAAAAACGAAAACATACCGAAACTAGACAACGAATGAGGAAAACTAGCTCGCATAGACTATCGGATCTCCCCAGTGTAGGCCGCACGACCCAATCTCACAAAAGGAATAACTTTGTTTCTCATGACATCCTCTCTTGCCGATCCCAGAAAGGATTCTATGGTTCTTCGACAAAAGACATATCAGCTGAATCAGATCAAAAGGATAAGAGATGCGACAATGCAAAGGATGATAATGGTATCACCCGCAAAAGAGATACAAGAAAGAACATCGCGAGTGAACGTGCGATAACTGCAGAGAAGCGCAAGACATACGAAACCTCTCCATAAGTTCCAAAATCCAAACGACCGATGATACGCGGACTGAGCTTGCCCTTGACCCAAAACGTTTAATCCTCTTGATGGCGAAACCTTCAAAATACACATCTCCAACTTAAAACTCTAATCACGCGATGCTTAGCAGCAAAACTCTTTCTGAGTCGCGATCTACCTCTTTTCAGTTTCTCCCTTAGCAACACCACTTTCTCATTATAAATCTCAGATGAGCACCGGACCATAAGTCAAACGTTCACCTACTTCATCCAGCATAATAGTGCCGACATTTTCTACCATACAAAAGCTCGAAAGTGCTGCCTTGATGCTAAGCATGCTCAACTATTTCTTGATAGGCAAACTCCCCAAGCACAAATATCATCCCAGCTAAACCTGTCCATGATTCACTCAGAATCCCAAAGCACAAGCCCTCAACATATCTTCTAAGTCTGAATGGTCCTCTCTGACTGACCATCGGTTTGAGGATGAAATACTGTACTGAACTTCACGACGAGTCCCCCAAGCTTTCTTTAATCCTTTCCAAAACAGACGTAAACTTTCATATCTCTAGCGGACACAATAGAATCGGTGTACCATCGTAGTCTAACGATTCCTGTTGAAAAATCTTTCGCCAACTTACTAATAACCATAGTTCTTCCGAATGGGTAAGAAAATGAAGCAGACTTAGTTATCCGATCAACAACCACCCAAATCGCATATTCTTTTCTGAGTAGTACACAACCAGTAACGAATCATATGGAAAATCCATCCCATTTCCACATAGATTATCCAACGCTGTAACAAACCACTAGCCTCTGATGTTTCAATTTTACCTCTGACAAGTTCATCATTTGGATACAAACGTAGCCACATCTTAGCTGCATGCCAGTTCCACCCAAAAGTACTGTTATCAAATCTCTGTACATTTTGGTATGCACACCTGGAGACCGTTAAAGGAACAGGTGAGGCGCGCGAGATACTGCAACCGCGAAGTCTCTCCGCGTTTACTTCATTACGCGTGCGACTGAGCTCAAACGCACGGTCGGGAGTAACACTCGAGCGGCTGGATGCTCTTTACGGAGTGCTGAGGCCGTACTCCACACGCTCACCCTAGAGTGATCGATCGAAATCAAACACTGGCGTCGCACGCTGCAGAGCAATACTGGTTAGAATTCAAGATTGCACATTTCTCAACATGTCTGGCGACAATAGCCGCGACAGACAATCCGCGACAGTTCCTGTTGTGATAGCTTCTCTTGATCGGTACAGTGAGTGTCGAGGGGGACACAACTCCTCCTTCCCGTCAACCAATAGCCACCATTCAACCATATTCGTCACACATAGCTCAACATTCCAAACCTCAACTCATGAAGAGTATGGAATCAAACAGCTATCATCCAATTTTGACTAAAGTGTGTCGGCAACCACATTAGTGCCTTTAGCCCGATGGTACTTCTGATGTTTTTAGTGTCATATATCTTTCAGAATCAACCTCTTCTTCTGTCAATGTTAAGCTTGGCTCGCGCTATCGTAATAAATCATTGACCACTCTTATGATATGTAAATACACACACATCGCCCATAGTAATAGTCGCTGAGCCAGAGCTCCGCGTGCGATGCGAGCAGTGACAATGCAACAAACCAACGCAGCTCAACTCAAGATCATGGTTTGGAGATCACACGAGAGACGCAGAGACAACGCCAAGCAGCGAGCGCGTGCTTTTACTGTCTTGAACGTATGCGATTCACCTTCCCTGGACAGACGCGCGAGGCAAGAGACAAAACTCCACACACCCGTAGAGACCAGTCTTCGATGCAAATCACTGTCTATAATCTGAATAACACACTTAACCTGCATATTACAGAGAGACTATACACCAGCAGAGAACACTCTCAATCTACTGGGATCAATATGACCTTGAAAACTATCAGAAAGCTCAGAAGGATGTGGGGGATTGGACACACAACACAACTTCTCACTCGTGCTAATCAATGGGGAAGAGGTTAATCTAATCGGGATAGAAAACCCTCAACAAAACGTCGGAATTCCAGGCCAGCAAGCCCCAAAAAACTTCTCACCTCCGTCACCGTAGTAGGTCTCGGCCATTTGGTGATAGCCTCAACCTTTTGATGGATCCATAATGATGCCGTCTGCAGATACAATATGACCAAGGAACCGACTTGCTGTAAACCAGAACTCAGCACTTCGAAACTTCGCATACAACTTTTTCTGTCTAAAATCTCCAACACATATCCGTAGATTCGTTCATAGTGCTCTTCTTCAACTTGGAGTAAAATGAGATTCGTCGATGAAAACAATAACGAACTTATCAAGGTACTACGTAGAAAATACGGTTCTCATATCCTTAAACATGGCTGGCGAAGCAATTAGTCAGAACCGAAGGGCATAGCCAAGAAACTCGTAGTGGCCATAAACGCGTACAAAAGCAGTCTTGAATATCCTCTCTCTCACACACGAAGCTGGTATAACCAGATCGCAGATCATCTTAGAAAAATATTTTGCCCCTTTGCATTGGGTAAACAAACAAAATCTCGATTCCGAAAAGAGGATAGCATTACGAATCGGAATAACATTGAGTTTCGCGTAAATCAATACACAGTGGCATGCTCTATCCTTCCTTCTTAACAAAATAAGACCAGTGCCACCAAGGCGAAACACTGTCTAATAAAGCCATTCTCCAACTTCTCTTGTAACTGCCTTTTAACTTCTTCAATTCAACAGGTGCCAACATACGAAGCCACTTTTTGAGATAGGATTCAAGCACCGGAATTACTCAATGCCAATTCAATCTCTCTATGCCGAGGAAGTCCAATAGTTCATCGGAAAAACCATCAGCGAATTCTCAACATAGAAAGATTTTCAATATTAGACTCTCCCAAAGATGTGTCCATAACAGAAGCCAAAAACCCTTGGCACCCATGAAAATCCAAGGTACGTGCCTTCATAGCCGAGATGAGCCTTACAGGACTAAAGCGGTGAGGAACCATGATAAACAACATTCAGGTTGCGAACGTTACCAAAATCACAGACCTAGCATAGCAGTCAATGGTAGCTCATGAAAGCCACCAATTCCATGCCAAGAAACACATCCAAAGTCGAACATATGGATAGAAGTAAATTCCGCAGACGAGACACGATCATCAAAACGTAGAGGGCATTAACCTATTCATGGTCAAAGCATATGTATCTTCATTGGGGTTGAAAGATTACATTTCAATTAATGGTGTAGGAGTCCATATTAAGTTTCCTAAAACGGTAGTCCCCAATCTGAACAATCGAGAAACCAAAAAAGATTATTCAAACAAAACAATAATATGTTACGAAGAGAGTTACGCAAAGGAACCTAATGTCCTACCCAATCCTCACAGGTCATAACAGCCTAAGCTCTAAGGTCATAAACCTCCTCATGATTAACCTGGCGCTCTGATACCATAAATGTAACGCCCCGACCCTCAAGGGTAGAAGTATTACAAATATGGTGTGACATCAAAGGCATACATAATCATAACACAAGCATAAACAACGGAAGTCTCAATAAATAACCAAAGAAAAATAAGTCAACATGACTTAAGTACATAAGTTCTCAAAGGGACAGACATACCCAAATGAAATAACGAAATAACGAATGTCTCGAAAAGTAACAAATATATATCCAAACTAAGATCTCTAGGGTATCCACACTCACACTCCTAGAGCCCTGAAAGCAACCTCAGCTCCTAGCTTTATAGATACTGCCGCAGGAAAAGAAATGCGCTGAGCTTACAAAGAGCCCATGCACAGATATATATAATCGAGAACGCAAAAGATAACAGAAATCAAAGGATACGATATAAAGTACAAAGGAAATACAAGACATGATCAAGGAATACAAATATAAGGTAAGACTAAATCAGAAAGTCAATTCAAAGTTAAGGTAAAGATGAAACAGAAAACTCGAATCAAGTCCAATACAAGCCCAAACAAATCATAATAAAAAGATCATAGTAACCATGGAGTGTCGCGAGCTCCAAAATTGTGAAAGACGTGGAATGCAACCCAAACATCAGTCGCCAAAATACCAATATCATAATGTCATAATCCATCGAATACAAAACAAATCCTAGGATGCCATCCATACGCCCCTTAAACAAATAATAATCTTCATATGGCACATATAATAATCAAATGGGGGACCGGTGTGACAAATCACTCACCCACACATGAGTCATGCAAAGGTGCATCAATGAACAAGTAACTTCCATGTTACCTCTCAGGCTAGGAAACAAATATGGCTTGGTTTCTCAACTGAAGGGTTCAAAAGCAAAGTCATATCAAAGTTTATTTCAAAGGGGATCATAGCAAAGGTTCAAATGCCAAAGGTTCAAATATCAAAGAGTTCAAATATCAAAGGTTCTAAATATCAAAAGGTAGCATAGCAGGGTTCAAAAAACAAAAAACGAAGACAATATAAGAGAGCCAAGATAAAAGGCTCAGAGCAAATGTAGCAATTCACATAAGTAATCAAAGATAGAGAGAATATGTCTTAAAACCTTAACGATAAGGTCCCCCCCCCCCCCAAGAATATCTGTACCTTATTCGAAGCCAAGCAATAACCAAAGAAAACACCAATAGGAATATCAAAATCACCACCCTCCTTACCGAGACCTAAAGAAATGATGAATTCGAATTACAAACCTTCATCTTAAGTTAACTTTCTTTTTAGTAACTTTCATTTTTTAGTATACTTTCCAAAATAGTAACTTTTCAAAATTAGTAACTTTCCATTTAGTAACTTACCCCAAATAGTAACTTTCCCTATTTAGTAAAATTCATCATCTGAG
Organism: Tanacetum coccineum; assembly: GCA_026074375.1. Classification (NCBI taxonomy): domain Eukaryota; kingdom Viridiplantae; phylum Streptophyta; class Magnoliopsida; order Asterales; family Asteraceae; genus Tanacetum; species Tanacetum coccineum. The sequence continues at coordinate 16,475 of BQNB010016381.1, forward strand.
ATTCTATTGAACATTTTGAATAGCTTAAAGACTGAATAATCCAACCTTACAAGCTTAGGGTAAATATGAACAACTTTCCATATTTTAGGTTTAATATGCAAAATCAACAATTTTCAAGTTAAAAGGGTAAATATCAAAGTTCACATTTTATTCAGATTAAACCTTCCATTTTTTCTGTATTTACAAGTCCAAACCCTTAATTTTACATAATTTTACATATTTAGCCCTTTTGGTTTATTAATTAATTAAACATTATCTTAATTATCCATAATTAACAAAACAAGAGCCCCTTTATAGATTCAAATATAACATAATCAATACTATACATTAAATACTAACCAAACCTTATACTTTTCAGAATTTATAATTTCAGTCCCTCTACTTTAATTAATTAATTTCTAATTACTTATTATATGTAATTAACCATTTTTAATCCAAAATAATATCAAAATGACATTTTATACCCCCCAAATTTATTTTAAACATGAATATATTAAATATAATAACATGGTCTAAAACAAACCCATAGTTATTTCATAAATTACAAAAACAAGTCCTTATATACTTAAATACAATTCGGAAAATCAAGTTAAATCCACAAAACCCTAATTAGATTTTTCCAAACCACAAACCCAATTATTTCCAATCATTGGCATTAAATGGAACCTAGGAAAAATTAATCAAAACCCTAACCCAAATTTTATTTCTTTCCTTTTTCCTTTAATTCCCGGAAGTCGGCAAACAATGATAAATCCCCAATACTTATCGAATCCTTCCTAAATTTTTTCCAACAATTTATCTGATTATATGGGAATAGAACAACCTATAAAAATATAGAATCAATTACAAAATATTATTTGTGCCAATTTCATAATTTAGCTAAAAATTAGGTTTCCGTACATGTTTTATAATTTATAAAAATCAAAATAAGCATGCATGAATAGTTATTTTCTCATGCATAGAACGAATTAATATGATGAAAATTGAGATACAAAAATACCTTTGATGATTCTTGATGATTTAATGAATTATTGAACCCGGTTGCTTAATTCGAAACCAAAACAAGAGCTTTTGAACCACCTTATACATACCACATCCTTTTATCTGTTTATCCCAAACACTCTTAACAGTATCAATGAAGTCTAATTTTTCAGCTATATAGTTAGCAAACCTAAAAGATTTCTTTCTCATTGCAATTCTATTAGGAATTATCAGCATGGCTGGACTATGATCAGAGATCAAGTAAGGAAGAAACATACCATGAGCTAGAATAAATTTTCCCAGGAACTCATCATTCACCATTATTCTATCCAGCTTTTTAAAGTATTGCACATAGGATTTTTCAGAGACTTGGTCCAAGTGTACTGAAATCCAGTGCTATTTAAGTCCTCAACCTCAAGTGAGTTAATTGCATCTCTGAATTCCCCCATATCACAGGTCAAAACTGATGAACCATTTGAATGCTCCTCTGGCTTAAGAGTGACATTAAAATCCCCCATCAGGACCCATGAAACATCCTTCACAATCCTCTTATGTCCCTCCAAATCCCTTCATAAGTTCCTTCTATCAATGTTTGAATTAGATGCATAGACGAAGCTGATATATAGTGTTTCTTTTGTATTCTTCACTTCTACAAAACAAAGAATAGATTGGCTACAACAATGAACCACCATAATGTCAACATCATCAGGGCTCCTCCCCATAATTATTCTCTAACTAGTTGGACTATGGCTAACATTAGAAATCCACTTCCATCTCCCAAACACTTTGTCACAAACCTTACCAATACCTTTTATCTTTAAATGAGTTTCAATTAAAGCACATATATGAATCTTAGATTCAAAAATGAATTTAACAATTTCCTTCTGCTTGAACTCTTTGCTCATACCCCTAACATTCCAAGCTGCCACTTTAAAATCCTTGAGATTCATATTCATTGAGAAATCCCACTACTATCTCCATTCACCACCACCTTATCAGCAATCAAACTATTTACAGCTTGATTGTGACTATCAAACACATCTTCCTCTTCACTATCTTCTTCCTCCATTCTTTTCATGGCTTCCCATTGGTATTTAAAATACTGAATCATGTCATAAGTCCAGTCCTTTGTTTCATTACAGTTTGGTTGTATTTTCTTCTTAATGAACTCATCCACTATAAGTCTCTTGTCAATGAAAGGGTCCTCTGCAATATGATTCTCATCTTCTGATAAGACATCATACTTATTAGCACTCTTTCTCAATTTTTCAACATTATCCTTTCCCACATTCCACGCTTTAAATGGAGATTTAACACCATTATTCCCCCCTACATTCTCAGTCCCTTTCTGCTTGTCAATTACTTGCTTTGCTGAAGGTACTTTAGGTTTAAACTCTACATTTACCCCAGATTGTTGCTTTTTATTTCCTTGATTAGTATTATTCCAACTTTTCTTACTAGTATTGAAGTTTTTCCTATATCTAACTTCAAAAAAACCTTCCTTGTTTGCACTGCCACTTATATTGCTATCATTGGTTCTTATGTTGTTGTTCACTACAGGTTTTGGTTTAGGCATTGCATCACATCTTTGCATTGAATGACCAAAAACTTTACAATGGGTGCATCTGTCAGGCTTCCAAGTGTACTCCACTCGGACCCATTTAGTACTCTTGACTTTCCTCCTCTCATCCAAATAGTTAATTTCAATCTTATCCAGAAACTCATCCTCTACATTAATTTCAATTAAGACTCTTGCATATCCAAGTCTCCCAACACCATTCTTACACATTTTTGATGTCACTTGATCCATCTTAATAGGTCTCCCCAACCTACTGGCTAAGGCACTAATCCCTCTAACACTCCATGCTTCAAGAGGTATATTAAACAACCTTATCCAAATAGGGATTTTACAAGGAGCCTCTTTTATTATAACTGTGTCTGGATCCTATTTTTGTACTATCACTGGTTTACCATTCACTAGCCAAGGTGTTGATCCCACTTCAATAGATCGAATTCCTTATGCTTGTTTAAGGTTTAGTTATATTAGATAAATCTAACACAACTATAGTAGAAACTGTGTTTGAATGTATTAAAGATTATGCGGAATCTAATCTTTAATATTAAGAAGAATTCTTAATGAAATAGTAAAACTAAGAACATATAATTCAACAAACAATAAGCTCCAATATTATTAATGAAACAATACGAATACTCTTAATAGTATTAGGGTTACAAAACCTTGAAGCTATGAACTATACGACTCTGTATATTTTTCTATGAATGACTCGTATCGAACTCTATGCCCTAGAACCTCCTTTTATACACCAAGGAGTCCTAAACGGCTTACAATACTTTTCTAAGTATATCAAATCTTTTAAACAAATAAGTTATACATATCTTTTACACAAATAACTCATATAAATCACATAAGCAGTACTAACTAACTCAGCAGTACTAACTCCTTTACTAGCAGCATTAACTCCTTCAGCAGCATTAACTTTGTACTAACAGTAGTAACTTTTGTACTAGCAGTAGTAACTACTTAGCATATTTTCCAGTCTTTATCTCTGAGCAGTTTTAACTTCCACTAGCAGTAGTAACTTCCTCTAGCAGTAGTAACTTTGTACTGGCAGTTGTAACTTCACCGGCAGTCTTAAACACTTAGAATAATTTTCATTGAAATTCTCCAGCAGCACTAACTTTGACTGAGCAGCATTAACATCAATAAGAGCAGCAGTAATTCCAAACAGCATTAAGAAGACTTTTAATCCCAACACAAGGGCTTTGATCTATCACATATTTCATCCCCTCCTCATTTTTGAATGTAAAGTAGCACATGCCATCTGCATCAACAACAGTATCCTTTAGCCCATGCCTACCCCACTTTTATACCCAACAAAGTACCCACACACAGTAAACTTCTATTTTTCACTTCCTTCCTTAACTAATTCCTCATCAAACAGAACAACTTTCTCACCATTCTCCTTCATACCAGTAGGGATAAAAAACAACTCATTATTATCATTTATCCCACTAGACAGTTTGCTAGCATAAGATTTCTCCTTATTCAATACATCACAATCAATTTTATCATTAACATTATAGGACATTCAATAGAAGGTTCAGTGTTACCAGTTTTGTCAACACTAGGCTCCTCAGAACCTCTACTTGCACTATCCACTTCAACATTTTCATCACAAACCTCTTGTTCCTTACCAATTTCCTATGTTCCAAACACTCCCTTATCCATCCTCATACCCATGTCACCACTTACTTTATCATAATTCTTTTCCATATCTCCAGATACTTCAGCATTTTTGTAGATCTCATCATTAACAAATTCAATCCCATCCTTAACCACCTCCTTACTGCTTTCCCCAATTTCCCCCAATTCACCACCCTTATCTTCGTTACTAACCCTAAAAGCTTCAAGCTCATCAAAATCATCAGAAACATTTCGTTTTTGACTTATATTGTCCATTACATGATCATTGAACTTATTCGGAAGCCTAGGTTTACGTTTAGAGAGCCTATTTTTATTTGTCATTTTTGGCGGGAAAATACGATTCAATGAAACCGTAAAATTCGCTAAAATTCGATTATAAAACTAGTAATACTAAGTAATCAACATTTCTGAGTTGAATTATCAACTCAGAATTGAAAAGAAGGTACGATTCGGTGATCAAATCATTGAAAATGAAGAAATTTTGATGGTGGATTGGCGGGAAATTCGGTTAGGGGGAGAGAGAAAGTGTCCAAATAGTACCATACTGCCCAATTAGATGTTATTACTGTGAGCTCAAATCACTAACTACTAACTTGTCGTTAAAAAAAACTCTTCTATCTCTCCTCATCATTTTATTTGGGAAATTAACAGCCTAAGACAAGAATGGGACCATTGTGCACGTTTTGGATCGTTTTAAATGTTTCTTTGGGCTAATAATGGGTCGTTTTTCCTCGTTGAGCTATTTGTGGTTTGTTTCAGGGATAAACCATTTAATAGTTTCCGTAGCCATAGTAACATGCAACCATCATAACCATACCATAAAAGATGATTAGCCAATAATAATCGGGTTTTGCTAAACAATGCTTACTGGGCAATGTTTAAGCCATTATAAATGATCTATTATTTACATATTTAGAGTAATTATGTATTTAATGCATAATAAATAAACATACAAATTAACTTAAATAACATATTCTTTTCATATTTAAAATAGTTATGTATTTAATGCACAATAAATACGCTACAAATTACTTTTTATATTTCGCGTTAATCATTACCCATTAAGCATTGTTTAGCAAAACCCATAATAATCTACCACAAACTCACTCATCCAAAAGATTTAAATCGAGTCAGTTTGTCTTTCTAAAGCCAATAATCACGCAATCAAATAAATTGTTCTTTCAAAAGGTTTCTAATAATGCATCTACTTTGAAATCATATGCAAAGTTGTCAAACCATACTCATTACTCGTTACCTTTTCCTTCTTTTTTTTTTTAAGGGAAGTGATTTGTGCATCATTTTTTTTAGCCATACACCAATAATCATGCATACCGGTGTTGTATTGTGTGCATTATCGGTGTCATTTAGTGGTGTATGGCTAAAAAAAATGGTGCACAAATCACTTCATTAAAGTAATGTAAGTAAGCTAGTAGATATAAACTAATTCCATTATAACTCTTAAGAAAATCAAAATGTGCAAAAGTTATAATTAGTCATTCGTTTTGGCTAGTTTCGGTCTCGGTCCAAGGTCGGTCCGGTCCGGTCCTTGGACCGTGCTCACCCCTAGTATAGATGTATAGTGACCATTTTAACATATGCATGCACATTCGTTATGAGTTTAATTTTTGAATTGTCTTTTTTTTATACTTTTTAAAAGGCCTTTACCTTTTTTTTCCCTATATAAATGCATCATTTAACTTGCTAATCTTCAAAGGCAAAAATCTTTTCTGTTGGCTAACTAAAAATGCTTACCGGTGTATTGTATTATCAGAATAAATTAAACTTACTCAAACATTTGATAAAAAGTGTTTGATAGCTACTACCTTATTTAAAGTATAATTTACAGCTTTTATGTAAAGCTTAGCCAAGTATCATTCTAGAGGTGGCAATTTTTATTAGGTTCGGGTTCATTGGTTTGTACTTTGTGCGTCAAAAACTTGTTTTTAACCTATTTATACATAATTTAGACACGACTAATTTAACTCATTTATCTAAATAGGTTCAAATTTAATGTGCTAAACAAATTAACTAGTTAAATAGGTCGGCATGTTGAACCACTCACTCGTACCATTAAATCAATTATTGTGTGGCTTTTTGAAAAAAATGTACGAGTGAGCGGTTCAATTTTTAAGGCATTGCGTGACCCACTACACAAGTTTTTTGGCAGGTTTATTGTATTTGGTTTAGGTGTTAATGCATTGCGTGATCCATTACACAATTTTTAAGCTATTGTGTGACCCTGGCTTTTTTTCTTACGCGAAATATGACATGGCTGGTCCTCATGTCACCTGCAACTCGCACGGGGAACAAGAGTGGGACCCGTATTCTTTTTTATGGATATTTGGAAAAAAGGGTGACGTGGAGGCTTGATAAAGGGGACATGCATTGCGTGACCCACCCTTCCTAGGTCACGTAATGAGTGAGCATTTTGATAAAAGCAAAAAAAAATGTCCTCATTATGTCATACATATCCCGAGATGGATACATAGGTAATTTTCGCTTTCGAAAAACAGGTTAGCGAGTCGACGCGTTTAACACACTAGCCACAACATGAAAATAAACAACTTTTAGCTGCAAATATTTAAATGGGATAACTTGGCTACAATTATTATAGCCAATTGGCTACAATCCTCCTCTAAAAATACACTAAAAATGTCTCAGAGACCCACACAAAAGACTCAGGGACCTATAAAATATATGAGGGTCTCACAGTTTATAGCACATATCGTAGCCGATTGACTCCATTAAAAATCATATTTAAAATTTAACCCTTCTAGTTTAACGTTTGAACACAGGTTTTTGTCTTTAGTGCTTTTTTTTTTGCTTAAGTTCTCACACTCTACACTGTCACACCTCAGTGGAATCATCAAGGTCAGTCTGCCTTCTCTTGCATTATCAAATTTAGCTTTACCTTCTTCATACTTGCAGCATATTAGTTTCTCTTATCTGCATTCTTAATTAATACCGAGTATATGCTTTTGTTTAATTTTAACTAGTTGATGAACATACAAACCTTTTTGGGTTTTGTGCCATTGCTAAATGAAAACGTTTCTAATCTTTAATGTTTTCTTGCTGTTCTATTTTTTATTTACTTACTGTAATGGACATCCCATTTGGGGTTTTGGGTCATTGTTAAAACCCATGAATTAAAGAGTATGTTTTATAAGTATTTAATGTTTTCTTGATTTTTATTAGATAATAAAAGTTCAATCTTTATGTGTCATTTTCTTTGTTTTGGATTCTAAGGTTTTATTACTTTATTAGCTTTACTTAACATAACATAGGAAAGAGACCGGTTTGGCCGCGTATATCTGAGTCAAAGACTCGTTCTCTTTGGGTAAGTTCAACAGGGAAAACCTCATCCGTTATTAGTATACGATATATGAATGCAGTCTTATGATATTCTTTTAATTTGCTATGTTGATGAATATCCCATTTGAGATTTTGGGTCATTGTTAATTTTACTTTTGATGGATAAAAGATTAAATCTTTCGCTTTCTTTGTTTCGGCTTTTTAGGTTTGATGTTCATTATTTTTTAGCCTTACTTATCATGCACAGAGAAATGTATATGCACCTTTGTTTATAAACTGTAATGTAATTAAGAGGAAACATAGATACTTAAAGGAGTTACTGATATATGTTAATGGCAGAGTGTATATGTAAAGATTATTTTCTGGTTACGGATTTCAAGTTTTAGGGGGTGTTTAGTAGTGATTATAGATACCATTTTCAGATTTTAAGTCAATGGGTGAAAGTAAATCATAATTTTTAAGAAAGCATTCGACTTTAAAGATTTCGGTAAGAATTAGCTTTAGGAAAAGGGCTAATTGCATAATTAAAAAGTTACCAACTTTTTTGAGCTAAGAAAAAAACTGTTAAAGTTTTGAAAATTTTGATATATGGTAAACCAATTTAGAATTACTTTTACGTAGGTGGAAGATCGACGATGGATGAAATACAGTCACAATCCGATCATTACAGATATTCATCGTCTTCAGCAAGTAGTCCTGTTAGTAGATTACCGTCAAATAACTTTTACTACTTAAGAAAACCGGGCTCTTTAAGACAACCAGTTTCGTTTGAGGATTCACCTGATTGGGACGACACAGATGTTGAGGTTAAGTTGGAGGAGAGTAGGGACCACCATATTGCTGCGACTACCACTGCCTCACATAGTGGTTATCTATCATCACCGCCTCAACCGGAGGCTACAGTGGTGGCAAGAAAGTTTTCGGGTGCTTCTGTTGCGTGGAAGGACTTGAAGGTCACTATAAAGGGTAAAAGAAAGTATTCTGATAGGGTCGTTAGAAGCTCGAGTGGTTATGCTTTACCTGGAACAATGACTGTGATCATGGGCCCCCGGAAGTCCGGAAAATCAACCCTTTTGAGGGCTCTTGCAGGTATCTAGTATTTTTTGTTTATTTGCTTCTCACCTTTTCAGTTCAAGGGGTGTTTGGATATGTGTTTTAATAGTGACTAAATAATCTGAAGCATATTCTATTTATGCAAACACTAAAAACTCATTATCATGACAAAACGAAAATCCAGACACCCCCTTTGACCTTATCTTAATCCAACTTTAACTAACATATTGTTTTCGTCTCTTTTAGGAAGGTTAGATGATTCCGCAAAATTGCATGGCGAGGTATCTGTGAATGGGGGAAAGTCATCCTTGCACTATGGATCCTATGTAAGTCTTAAAGATTTGTTTACACCGTACTGTTTCAGATGCAGTGATTTGCATACCATCTTGTGTAACTATACACCGATCTGTTAGAGGTTCATGGCTAGAGAAGATGGTGCCCTATATTATAGCTCTAAGGATTTTAACACAAAATAAGATATAAAGATGTGATTGTCCGTCTGCTTATCATAACACTGCAAATTTTCCTTCTTTCTTAAAATGTATCCTTATTGCCTTGATAGGGATTTGTTGGGAGGAAAAACACGCTCATCGACTCGTTAACTGTGCGTGAGTATCTTTATTACTCAGCACTACTTCAGCTTCCTGGTTTCTTGTGTGGGAAAAAAAGTGTTGTCGAGGATGCCATTGTTGCCATGTCATTAAGTGACCATGCAAATAGCCTCATAGGCGGTCATTGTTGTACAAAGGGTCTTTCTATTGGTGAGAAAAGACGTGTCAGCATTGCAAGGGAGCTCGTGATGAAACCACATCTCTTGTTTATAGACGAGCCTCTTTATCACCTCGACAGGTCATTTTCTCTCAATTAATATGACTCAAATGGGACACGGAGCTATCTTTAGCTACTTAGATGTAGAAAAATATGTTTCGGATTCTAATTATTTGAATGTGTGTGCCTTAGTCTTAACAATCATCTTTTTCTGTATGTAAGTATAAGGGAATACGATTCTGACTATTAAGGGTCATAATATTTAGATAATGAAAAACAGGCAATAAGTTGTAAGAAAAATTGATTATTGAGAAAAATGTGAGCTTACTGACCTATCTCCATCTTTCATCAACTGACAGTGTTTCTGCACTATTAATGATGGTGACACTGAAGAAGCTCGCAAGCACCGGCTGCACGCTCATTTTCACCATTTACCAAAGTAGCACGGAAGTTTTTGGTCTTTTTGACCGTATTTGTCTGCTTTCAAACGGAAAAACTCTATTTTTTGGAGAGACATTGGCTTGCTTACAGGTAAGATTTGATATGGAAATATGTCCACACGACGTTGCCTTAAGTATATATTCTGACAACTAAAGATGACACATATTGATTACCATATGCAGCACTTCTCAAATGCTGGATTTCCTTGCCCGATTATGCAAAGTCCTTCTGATCACTTTCTCCGTGCAATAAACTCTGACTTTGATCGGATTATTACCTTGTGCAAAACCTGGCAGGTAATCTTTATCTTAAATCAGCATATGTATTTAACCGATCATTTTTTTAATTTACCATGACTTTTGGTTGACAGGACGATCATGGGGATCTTTCATCAGTTACCATGGACTCTAGTGTAGCGATTCGTACCCTTGAAGAAACCTATAAGTTGTCTGCTGATGCTGCAGCAGTTGAGACAATGATACGAAGACTAACTGAAAAGGTACAAGTACAACTACAATTCAATATTAGGATCTTTGCTGATAACAGGAAAACAATTTTAAAATTTTGCTAAAACGAGAAGGGTTTTAGCCGTACAATAGCAACGTACTTTCTCTATTGTTTCGTTACGTGAACTTTTTTTGTTCCACTTAATGTAACGAACTTTCAAGTTTTGTGTTAATTTGCACCATCAAACTTGTTTTACCGGAACCAGCTATATTTTTGTTAGACCGCTTGCAACGTTAGGCTTTTTAGCCAATGAACGTTTGCAACCTTAGTCCTTTATACTAACGGTTGTTTATTTTTTTTATAATTATTTTTTAAATTTATACACGTTTTTATATACACATTTTTATACAAATATTTTTATACAAGCATTTTTATACACACGTTTTTATACACACATTTTTATACACACGTTTTTATACACATTTTTATACACGTTTTTATACAAATATTTATAAACACATATTTTTATACACGTTTTTATACACTTTTTTATACACATATTTTTATACACATTTTTATACACGTTTTTATACACGTTTTTATACACACATTTTTATACACATTTTATACATACATTTTTTTACACGCATTTTTATACACATTTTTATACACATATTTTTATACACATATTATTTAACACATTTTTATACACATTTTTATACATATTTTTATACACATTTTATATATACATTTTTATACACATTTTTATACAAATATTTTTATACAAATTTTTATACAAGTTTTTATACACACATTTTATACACATTTAAAAATATGTGTTTATAAATATTTGTATAAAAACGTGTATAAAAATGTGTATATAAAAACGTGTGTATAAAATGTGTGTATAAAAACGTGTGTATAAAAATGCTTGTATAAAAATATTTGTATAAAAATGTGTATATAAAAACGTGTATAAATTTTAAAAATAAATATAAAAAATAAACAACCGTTAGTATAAAGGACTAACGTTGCAAACGTTCATTGGCTAAAAAGCCTAACGTTGCAAGCGGTCTAACAAAAATATAGCTGGTTCCGGTAAAACAAGTTTGATGGTGCAAATTAACACAAAACTTGAAAGTTCGTTACATTAAGTGGAACAAAAAAAAAGTTCACGTACCAAAACGGAACATTTGAGAAAGTACGTTGCTATTGTACGGCTAAAACCCAAACGAGAAAAAAGATGGATTATTGTTTTACTTATAATTAAATTTAACTATTAATGAGGTTAGAGGAAACGGGTGTGTATGATTATTGGTTTTAATTAAATTGTGGTCACAGGAAGGCCCGTCTCTCAAAAGTAAAGGAAAGGCGAGTAATGCGACAAGAATTGCGGTCTTGAGTTGGAGATCATTATTGATTATGTCAAGGGAATGGAAATATTACTGGCTTAGGTTGATTCTTTATTTGCTGCTTACACTGTGTATTGGCACTCTATTTTCCGGATTAGGCCATTCACTGACGTCTGTTGGGGTAAAGTTGCATAACTTTTAGTGTTTGGAAAAACAGATTTTTCCGTTGATTATATGATTATCTAAACGCCGAATAATCGACGGGTAAACGAAAATAAGTTATGCAGATCCAAACATATCATGTCTAAAGTGCAGAAATTGTGTACTGGATTGATTTTTAAAAGTTCACTTCCGACATTGCAGGCAAGAGTTGGTGCAATCTTTTTGTTTATATCTTTCAGTTCACTTTTAAGCATTGTTGGGATACCTGCACAGCTGAAAGAGGTCAAGGTAATTGTGATCCTTCCGTTACTACTCATTTACGGGTGCTTTTCAAACAAAGATTAAGCGTTTTAAGTATGTAATGTAGGTATACGCTAGTGAAGATTCAAATAAACATTCGGGAGCATTTGTTTTCTTGACGAGCCAATTCTTTGCCAGCATCCCGTTCTTGTTTCTTATCTCCATTTCATCAAGTCTGCTCTTCTGCTTCCTTATGGGGCTTCGAAACGAGTTCAGCTATTTAATGTATTTTGTACTCAACTTTTTCATGTGCCTACTGGTTAATGAAGGGCTAGTGTTGGCTTTTGCCACCATTTTACAAGATATGTTTTGGAGTATCTCATTGCTGGTATTTATGCACGTAAGTTGCCCCCTTAATTTGTTTAAAGATACTTAGTTGTATAAAAAAGATTCCATCTTTCACCTCCTAAAAAAATTGACATCCTAAAAGGGTCGAAAGTTTCTCACAAATGCATTTACTTGTCAAAAGTCAAAACTACAGTATCTTTTTGGATTAATTTTTGTTTTTTTGTTTTTTGTTAATTTGCAGGCGATGATGATGCTTTCAGCTGGCTTTTTTAGGATTCGAAGTAGTTTGCCTAGGACAGTGTGGATGTACCCTGTATCCTACATTGCTTTCCATACGTTCTCGATTCAGGTAACTTCATGAATATTGTTAAATAATACTCAAAAAAAGAAAGAAATGATCGATATTATAAACTTAAAGTTGATGCAAAAATGTTTAGAATTTCAAGAAACATTTAACAATGATCTTTCAATTAGCTTAAAAAGGGTCACGAAACAGTCGACAAAAAAATTGAACCAGCTTGAGCTTTTGACATGAAAACACCTGTTTTTTAAGTTCTTATCGAAAAACCAATGTAAACTTTCATCTGGTAAATATCGATTTAAATCCAAAAGTCAAAATATATCGCCTTTTAAAAAAATCAGCATATTGTTTGTATTCTAAAGAATCTGTCACCATATGTTTTTGTTTTAGGGGATTTTGGAGAACGAATACAACGGAGTTTCATTTACAGTAGGGGAGCTAAGGACCATATCAGGCTATCAAACTCTTGAAAATGTATACGATGTATCTCCAGACGACCATTCCAAATGGAAAAACTTACTGATCCTTTCACTTACGGCTATTGGCTATCGAGTTCTTGTTTTCTTATTGCTACAAATTCGTGTCAAGAAGAATCTTTCTTTTTTCAGTTTTCTGTTCTGTAAACTCAAGATTAATGACAGACGATGAATGTAATATTAAACTGCTTGAAAACAATCAGTATTATCCGAAAGAACATGACTATTGCAACTTAAATTTATGACAACATAAATACATAGTGTTGACAAGAAACCACACAGAAAGTGCACAAAAAAAATATATAAATGAAATGGGTCATGTCCATGTTCCCATGTTTCCTGATACATAGAAAAAGACTTCACCTTTAAAAGGTCACCTCAACTTGACTACCTATATTATGCCAATAATGTACTACTTGCCTAGATATTTTATAACGCGTTAGTAATACGACTGTACTTTTTTTGGTTAATAGACGATATCTAAGATAGCGAGTTATAAAAGATCTTTTGTAAATGATGTTAAAAGGTGCTAGATGATTTAACTTTATTTGGATACCAAACATTTTGTGGATATCGAGGGACTCATCATCACCCTCCATCTTCATCTCATCCAATGAATGAGATTAAATTGTGTATTTACACTAGAGGGTATTTTTGTCTTATATATAAACTTATTTTTCTATTACCAGCTAATTTGATACACACACATACTTGCACTTCTTTTTTCTCTCTCTACACCGATCCACAACTAATCGATCCATCAACACAAACAACTAATCGATCGATCTTCAATCGATTAAATTATTTTGAATCGATTATCTCTTTCTTCAGTTGATTAACATCATGTTCAGATCTGTTTTTATTTTAGCTTATTTAATGTGATTAAGCTTACTAATTAATGAGCTTATAATTTAGCTTATTTTGAATGAATTATCTGAATTAATTATTGCTAGTGATAAGCTAACTTATTAGGTGATTTATATAAATAAGTTTATTAATCATTATCATCTGTATTTATTTTGTTGAGTTATAAGCTAGCTTATTAGCTTATTTTGATGAATTATAAGCTATCTTATTAGCTTATTTATGTTGCTAGTGTTAATAAGCTTTATTATTAGCTATTTTTATGTTCTGAATAAGCTCTATTAGATTAATGTGTTGATATAAGCTGAATTAAGGTGTATTTAGCTTATCAGTTAGCAATAAGCTGTTGTAAGTAGCTTTTGGTTAATGTGTTTGATATATCATATATGATATATTTCGTACGTATATCATATATGATATTGCTTTTTCATATGTATATGGCATCTGATTATCATATATGATATTTCATTTTTTCCAGGTGACTGTTTATTTATTCTTTTATTTTCATTTTTATTTTTTCAGAGATTGAAAGGTGCGTATTAAAGGAGGGAAAGAGAAAGCGATTAAAAAAGGTATGAGGAACAGGAATTCATGTTCATTGTGTGGAGGTACTAATCATAACAAGAGGACGTGCACGGGTATGTTTAAGGATCAAGATGAAGTCGTCGTGGCCCAGGATGAAGTTGTTCAAGAAAAAGTAGATTTGATTGAAAACGAAGAAGAATTGATTTAAGAAGAAGAATAGTAGTTTCAATAATAAGAAGGTTTTGGTTTAATCATGAATTCAACAGACTCTTTGTTTTTGTGTCTTTTGATTATGAATAAGTGTTTATCATATATGATATCCTAGGTATATCATATGTGATTTTACATTAGGTTACTTTCTATTTGAGTTATCATATATGATATACTAGTTCATCACAATCGATTTTACATTAATTCTTTTTTGTTTTGACTAACCAGATTTGATTTTTGTATTTTACAAGATTGAATCATATCATCATATATGATTTCTGAAATAAATCATATATGATATAACATTAAGTTTAACATTTTTTATCTATCATCATTTTTGTGTTAAAACATTCTACAATATTTTCTCCTAATGTAAAATCTAAAAAAAACACATACGAGTGATGATATTCGAATCACACCATTGGGCTATGAAGACCACATCATCAACATAAAAGAGATGCAGTAGCATGACATAGTTAAAGATTGATCAACGGATCCTTAAAATGTGGTACACACTACGGTACCATCAGTACATATTACAAGTACTTAAAAATGAAAACTAGTAAATATTGTCTACATTCAAAGGTAACTGCATTAGATGGCACTGCCAACTCTTTTACGAATCCTGAGCTTTTTTTCCTTTTTACGACTGCATCCCTTATGAGATTCTGCTTCACTTGTTTGTCTGTGTGCTTCTTTGCAAAGGCATGTGCCTCGTGGCTCATCTTCTCTATGTGGATGTTTATGTCATGTGTCAGGATCTTTGTTGCAAACCTCAGTCTCATCTTGTGTATTTCTATTTCTTGTCCATTTCTTGTGTAAAATGCATTGAAAATAAATTTCTCTACACAAATAAAAAGATTTGATTTTAGTGTTAAGCACATTATCATATATGATATATTATAGTGTTACAGAAGTTGACATTCAAGTAGCTTATCATATATGGTATTATACACACAACTAACTTTTAATTACTCATCAGGAGATGACAGACTTGCTTGTATTTTAGTTTCAAGCACATTATCATATATGATATATTATAGTTTTAAAGAAGTTGACTTTCAAGCAGATTATCATATATGATATTATATACAAAACTAACTTTTTACTACTCACCAAGAGATCACAAACTACTTGTATTTTATTTTCAAGCACATTATCATATACGATATAGTATGGATGCTTACAACCTAGCTTATATCATATATGATATAATAAGTTTTTACAGTTTTTTCAAGCAACTTATCATATATGATTTTTTACTAACAGGTCATATTATATCTATTCAGCTTAGATTAAGCCATAAAACCTGATAATTTATAAAAATAAGCTAATAAGTTAGCTTATAATTCAGCATAATAAATTCAGATGATGATAATTCATAAGCTTATTTACATTAATCACCTAATAAGTTAGCTTATCATTCAACACGATAAATTTACATAATTCGTCAAATAAGCTGAATTTATCAGATGATGATAAATTCATATGCTTAATCACATCAAATAAGCAAAAAAAGATAAATTTAAAAGCTAAAAAAATCGATCATCTTATTCACATCAAAATTAAATTCGTAGATAAATTCACATCAAATAAGCTAAAAAGGATAAGCTGAATTATAAGCTTATTCACATCAAATAAGCTAAAAAAAGATAAATAAAAACAGATCGGATGAACTTTACCTGATGTTAATGAACTGAAGAAGGAGATGATCGATTTACGAAGGAGATGATCGATCGATTAGATGTTCGTGATGATAGATTCAGATCCGATGTGTTTGTGTGTGTTTTTAGTGTGTGTTAGGTGAGAGAGAGAGAGAGAGAGAGATCTCAAAAAAGAAAGGAGGTGTGAGTGATGGGGGGTGGTGGTGTGGACGTGGAATGACCACAATACCCCTCCGTTTTTATTAATTTTCTTTTTTTTGTTTAATAAGTGAGTTTTAATCTCAGCCATAAATGGTTTTTAGATGGATGGCTGAGATGTGTCTCCCAGTATCTAAAAAAAGGATGGTTTCCAATATAACCTCTCTAATGATAAATGTCGGTTTGTGTAAGGTTCCTAAGGGATACATTGATACACACAGAATAAGCCTTCTAACTACATGTGAAGAGCCACCAACCACGCATCAACTTTGCTAGACGCCACCTTGTTTTTTGTATACTTAAGTTTCTGACTCGACATTGTGAGACGGTCAATCTCAAAGCGAATACCCTTTTGTATAACACGTAGTATGCTTCACCAAACCAAAAAAAATCTGCACTTAAAATTACTAGTCTATTAATGTTTGGGGTAGAGAAGGTCTTTGTGCTAGTTGTACTCTTTGTCGAAAGTAAAACCAAAACATATCAAAAATTCAAAATTGATTGATTGTTGCCTTGTTTTTTTTTTGAACATAATTGTTGTTCACTTGTTTGTATTGATTGAATGCAACAAAGCCTTGCTGGGCTGAATTCATTGTTATGGGGCCCAATAAACTCGCAAGAATTTAGGAGGTTTTCTGGCCCTTTATACACTAATCATCATTTGATAATGCAAAATCTGACACTTATATGTTTTCCAAATTCGTATCATTCCATGTTTAAGAAGTTTTTAAGCTCTTTTAATGTAAGCCATATAAAGATTTTGGGTCATATAAAACACTTTACACGATTACTAGTCGGAAACCCGCGTGTTGCGACGGCAGGAGATACCCGTGTAACCAAATATCCCACAACACAATTGACGCATCACAATCATCTTTATACATTATAGTAGTGCATGCGCAATGCATTGAAACCAAAAAGGGAGAAAACAACAATAGTGGTGTTTTGGTACACGGTAATAGTGATGACACGTCGTAGTTGATGATAATGTGAAGACAAAAACAATGTCAATTCTTAGTATTGTAAAAACGTCGTGGTTGACTTCACCATCTCAAGCCAACATCTCTTCTTTCACTACGTTAACAAATTGTTTACAATCACTTTCTGTAATGAATCTATCATCACTTCATTAGTCCTTTTTATATTAAAACAAATAACCTATAATTTAATGTTAATTTAAACTTGTGTAACCGAAAGTTAATAATGATTATTTACTTGGGAATATATTAGCTACAATTTTTTTAGCCAATTGGCTACAATTTGTGCTACAAATCGTGGGTCCGTGAGTAATTTTGTGGGTCCCCGAGTCCTTCCTGTGGGTCCCTGAATGATTTCTTGTGTATTTTTAGTGGAGGATTGTAGCCGGTTGGCTACAAAAATTGTAGCCAAGTTATCCCCTATTTACTTAATTGTATTTTAAATGTTTTCGGTTACAATCATTTGTATTACTAATCACATAAATTAATTTCATTTTAAAGAACATGTCGGTTACTAATATTAATATCTAACCAAAATTTCCATAATAATAAGCAAGTGTGTAAAATTTGTAAGCCTTTCTATTTAAATAAATGCTTAAATGCTTTATAGAGTAGTATAAATAATCTTAAGCTAATATCATATTTTGCAGAAAGTCATATGTTCACAAATTAGTATATCACTTAGAGCACCAGGTGTCATAACGTTTATAACACCAAAAAGTGCAGTCACTTTAACGTCACCTCAGCATTCTCATTTTCAATACCAAGACACCAAAATACCCCTTCACTCATAAAACCCATAACACCACCCTTTTGTGGCACCAACGCCGTTGAAACGCGTTGCCCGCTGGTATGGTAACGTCGGCAACGCCGATACCAGCTAGGCATAACGCTGAGCTCGGCGTTACCGTACCGTGTGCTCTTGCAGCGACTTAAATCCACAACCTCTGTATATTCTTGTATTATTACAGACTACTATATGTACTCTTTACAACTCGTACAACCAAGAACCCTATCAGCAGTCTTGTCGGCTTTACTTCAAGTCGACCCAAACTTGCATGCCCTACCCAACTTCCTCTTTAAAGTATCGAACCCGTTCTTATCTCCACCTTTAGATGGTACTACCACTTTTCAGCCTCTCTTTATGAGGTCGTTTGTTTGTATAACATGTTTGTACTAGTTGAATGTTTTGAAAACACATAGGAAAGCAAAAAAAAAGCCTTAGCACCCCTAAACAAAACCAGATTATAATGCTTAAAGCTTTATGACCGATTATTCTGCAAAATATGATATTAGCTTAAGATTATTTATACACCCCACTCAAAACATAGAAAATGGCATACATTTCAAAGAACAAGTGTTCAATAATTACAATGATATTAGCATGACCAATAAGGCCTTGTAGCCTAACAGCACCCATGTAGTGCGTGATTGCTCTCCAACAAAATAGTTATCTGTTAATACTACAACATTTATCAGAATCCCCAGGGACAAATCCATGCATTCCCGGGCGACTTGTCGCTGGGGATCATAATCCCGGGCGACATGTCGCCCGAGATAGGTTGCAGGGGAAAGCTCGAAGGGGATTCTTTCCCGGGCGACATTCCCGGGCGACACTGTCGGGCCCACGTAGTTTTAGTCAAACAATTAAGTGCCACGGTGAGAATTGAACGTTGAGTGAACATTTCATAAACTGTTCGGTAAAAAGCCCATCACGAACATGAACAAAATTATACGTTCGTTTAGTTAAATGAACAAACATAAACAAAAGTCTTGTCCGTTCATTTATGTTCGTGAACGGTCGATTATACATTCGTTAACGTTCATTTATATGTTTTCGTTCATATACCGTAACGTTTTATTATATACTTTTAAAATTACTTCACTTTAACAAAATTACACTTGTAAAACACAAGATTATGTATATTTTTTATAAGTTTTATGTTTATTAGTTTATATATATATATGTTTGTTCGTTTGGGTTCGTTTAATGCTTAATAAACGAACATAAGCGAACATGAACAACCTTATTTTCTTAATAACGAACAATGAACAAGAAAATTCGGTCATTTAAGCGATTGTTTCCGTTTATTTGTCCGGTTAAAATTAAACAAACGCACATGAATAAGGCTTTGTCAGTATTCATCCAGTTCGTTTACAACCCTAAATATTATTTGTGGTGTATATAGTATTGTTAGTTTGACTCAGAAGGGATATATAAAACTAACTTACAAAGACATAGCAAAAAATGCTTACTTACAATTGGCTGAAATTTGTCGAAGGAAAGAAAGGATTACATGATTTGAATTGTTTATGAATTAGTTATGTAGATATCATGATTCTAATCTGCATGAATTTCGAAATTAGACAGACCAAATCTGCAATTTGGCCAAACCACAAGGACCATTTTTGCAATTAACTCTACCTAAGAGGTTATTAAATTTGTAGAAATATTAATAGACATAACATAGATGTGACTACACATAAACAATGACCCTTCTTTGAATCTTCATTTCCATGCACATGCAAGTGTTACATACACACACAAACACAAAACAAATGATAAGATTTGTCATATCATTTACTAGTCTATAAAAGCATGCAAACATGGTGAAGATGTAGAATGCAAAACATAGAGCAAACTAGCAAAGTGTTTAATCAAAAAGAGAGAATATACAAAAAGGTAGAATGGGAAATCTAAAAAGACAAAGTCTAGCCAAGAAGAACATTGGCATTTTTAAGCTTAAGTTGGTTGTAGAGAAAGTGCAAAAGGGTCTTTTACAAGCTAAGAAATGGGCCCCGAAGCACACGAGTTTAGGGCCGGGCCAAGAAATGGTTCCGAAAGATGTAAAAGAAGGGCATTTTGCCGTGATTGCAGCTGACGACGATGAAGAAAAAAGATTTGTGGTTCCTTTAGTATACCTTGGTCATCCATCGTTTCAAAGATTGTTGGAACGAGCAGCTGAGGAGTATGGGTTCGACCACGAGGGTGCACTAATGGTACCATGTAGGCCAAGTGAGCTCGAGTGTATGTTGGCTCAAAGAGGTTCTAGTCTAGGAGATGATGTCGGTTGGAGTTCGTTTAAAACCATGGTGGACAGTTATTGAGTCCGAGTCTATATATCTTGATCAGTTTAATTAATGCTAATAGATATTTAACGACCCAATCTTTATTTTTGCTTCACTTACTTTCCGGAAAGACCATTGATGAATGTGTGTAGTCTCTTCAAAGCAAAGTTTAAAGGATCATTTGGTGGTCTAATTGATTTATTTTCTGTCATCAAATAAAAGTATTACTGTGGTAAACTAAAGTGTTCAGAGCTTGGGACTGAGCCTAATGAGAAAAATAAACAGATGCTTAAGTGATCTAAGTAAGAACATGTTTACTTTCCAAATAGTTCAGTTGCCATGAACTAATCCGTAACACTCTTTATCTATGCCAGTTGAAACAAGTAAGCTAAAAGCCTTATATGAAAAGTACCAAACTTAATTTGCCAATGAAAAGCAAAATGAATCAACATTGCAAAATATGTTTTGTGTATCTAAGAAGTATCGCAAGCAAGTTATGTAGCTCGGGGTTGCATTTTCCAGTGTCGATCACTCGATCAGAGTACTTGATGTGCATGACCATAGTACCTATTTATGAATGTAGACTGCAAGAAAAATACATGTGGTTACCATATTATGGGTCATGAATATTCTTCACAAGTAAGAATTACAACAATGAAACCAAATGTCTAAAATACCCTTAAATATTGATACTTGGGGTGTGTTTGGTAAAGGTAGCAGTGATCGGTAGCAGTTTTTGTTTTATAAAAACGTTTAGTAACGTAGTTGATCAAACAGGTACCTTTTCTAATATAGGTCAATGGGTCGGGTCAGGCCAACCGCAAACACTTCTTTTTTGGTGTCTTGAGTTATAAAAATAGCTAATATTTAAAATAACATTTGAAAACAATTTTTCTAAGTGATAATCTAAATTTTGTATTAAAACGATGTAGAAAGTTTCATGCATTTTTAGTACACTTCGGGTGACTTTCAACCCGTTTCAGTCTTAGTTGTTTACTCAAATTTGACCCATTTTACCGTTAGTGACAATGTAAAAATCCAAATCTCACATGTTTATCCTTAAACGGGTCAAATTTGCTATCTCTAGTAAAATGAAAAGCTCACCCATCCAAAAAAATGTAAAACAAGGATATTGTTAATGAATGGAAATCATACCTTGAGGTTCGATATATCTGGGGTATCGGGTGTGGCAACGGGGTAGAATTTATAAAACCTCATGCTCTTAAATGCAGCAATTTCCTCCTGATTCAGTGTCTCTTGAGCTTTCTTCCGCTTTTCCCTTGCCTACAAAATGTCAAAATACAAAAGTAGAACCAAAATCCAGTAGCTCAACTAACGGTGCAAAATGGGCTGCTCAAGCGGGTTGGGTAGCTCGTTCTGCATCCGATCAGATTGACCCAAAACACTACTTTTTGAAAAGTTTAGCTTTTAAAAAGAATTATATTATGTAATTATACATTATACTTTTGAAAGAAAGAACTTTTTATGAATATCTATCGACTAAGAAAACACTCTCAGTGACCCTCAACCCATTTAGCCGGATAAGAAACACCGTGTTTAAATACTATAGAAGAACATCTAATTCGACAAAGTTACCTGAAGCTTAGCTCTCGTTCCTTCTCGAACCTTTTCCTTGACAAATTCCTAATTAGAAAGAGAATAGTATTTGATAAATACTACGGAGTACTACAATAAACACAATTTTAGAAATTCATATTCCAACTAGTCGAGAAAGTCTACCTTAAAGGCATCCTTGTGATCTTCAGGCAATTCCCTATTATCAATGCGCTTTTTGGTGAATTCCTATAAAAGATAGACGTCAAAATGGGTAGGGCGGATAACTGGTCAAAATGGGTAACTTTTGGGTTGACCCGCTAAACACCCTTTTGTCGAAAGCAAAAAAGTTAGAAAACAAAAGGAGGCTCACCTCAAGCTCATCCATCTCCCAATCATACTCCCAGACAACCTAAACAGATTGAAAAATAAAAAAACAAATAAGTCTGAAGTGCCAACACAAGTCAGTACTTAGGATATGAATGGATAATGATATTTTAGATATCAAGGTTACAGAAATAAGCTACTACAAATGGTAGGTAAATTTTTGCGCTATTGAACAAATGAAAATACACAAACCACTTACCGTTTTCTTGTCGAGTTTAGCTCTTTGGTTTATCATCTTTCTCATTTTCCGACATAAACCATATAGAAGGTCCAAAAAGCAATTTATGTGCTTTGGTTCAATTGTATACATGATAGCAACCGTAGTACCTTTTTCTATCTCGTCTTCCTTGAATGGATTGTAAACGTCTGCAGAAAACAAAAACAGCTTTCCAAGTTCATTCCACCATTTGAATT
This sequence comes from Tanacetum coccineum, assembly GCA_026074375.1. Taxonomy (NCBI): domain Eukaryota; kingdom Viridiplantae; phylum Streptophyta; class Magnoliopsida; order Asterales; family Asteraceae; genus Tanacetum; species Tanacetum coccineum. Next base: position 39,444 of record BQNB010016381.1, read on the forward strand.
ATGATGATGCAATTTATATAAAGAGCGAAACTAGGGGCTGCAACATTTAATTTAACCAAAACGTCGACCGGCGTGTCGTATGTACTAATTTCCTTACATGGTGAGTAGTATTCAATTTTTTTGACGTCATCGGGATTCATTCGTCTCAAACCATCACTGTGTCAAAATCAAATAGTCAGCAACATAAACTACAGATATACATCAGCATTAAAACAGAATATTTAGTGAGGTTGAACGAGTACCTATTTTTGACGCGACTTAGTATAAAGATTTGAGATTTAAGTGTTTCAACTGAAGAGCCCCTATAAAAAATAGAGAATCATATATTAATCAATGTAATCACCAATACAAATATGAAATTTTCGTTTGAAACTATTGAATATATAAAACAAAATGAGTACCGTTTTCCTAGCGGAACATAGGGAGCCCATTCCAAATTCATCTTCTTCATGTCATGAATTTCTTCACACTCCATTTGTATAGAGTTAATTACAATCTTATCCGAAGGTGGAATCGGAGATACAATCTGTGACCATCAGTACACAAAAATATACACGATATAATTACAAAAATCAAGCTTTCACTATATATTACTCGATAATGGAGGTGTCAAGAACATTTTTGTTAAGAAGTTAAGAACATTATTACGGAGTATTACAATAAGACACGATTTAGAATCTAAGCTAAAGTAACTAGAACTGAACTAAGTTTATCTAACTTACCGCAACCACCACAGGTATGCTTGTAATTGCTTGTATATCATGAAAATAGACCAATTGTACTGCAACAAGAAAAAAAATTCAAGTAAAACACTACAAAATCAACGAAGAGTACTAAGCATGTTATAACACTATAAAGTTCGCGGCATTTATATTGAAAATTGATATAAAAATATGGAATTGATGATCACATATAACTTTTTGTACGGGTCAAAAGAATAAAGGTGACCCGAGAAACTGTCCAAAAACATAAAAAAAATCCAGAGCATAAACGATATTCATTTAGGCGACTTTTGCTTAAGTGCAACTAGTTTCCGTTAGAGATAAAACATAACCTGAATATATGAGATCGACTATAAATTACTTACGCTCTGAACAAGCGACGAGATAGACGTTTTTCTCGTGTAACACCCCATCTTCCTTTTCAAATGCATCCTAATCAAAAAATTAAAAAAGTACTTTGTTCCTATGTGAGATTTTATGATTGACCCTCTTATTTGGCTCTAGACTCAATAAGTGCTTTTTGGTTTTTTGTGATCGAGGCTGGAGCAACTGCCACCTTTTCAATTATCAAACAATCTCGTATTGAGATGTCAATATAATTATGCATATTAATCTCCGTGACAATGAAACAAAGAATTCTTTTTGAGAGAATCTTGAGTGGCTGGAAGGTTTTTGCATGCATCACAGGTCCATACGTCTTTCCTTTAATTACCGAATATCATCTATGTGATATTTGATAGATTATGTATTAGACTCGCCGTTTCTGCCAAATGTTTATGAGGGAATTCCCATTCTTTCAACACCTTTATCCATATATTTCTTTTTCAATCTTCAACCCCTCAATGTCCACCAAGATATCATACGATCATCAATTTGTGATTGTTTCCGATGATAGCTCATAGCCTTAGTATGTCATAATTCCCATTCACATTCAACTCCATCATACCTAAGGACTTATATTCTATCTATGGAATGTCCCTGGGTAGATCCCTCCGGTTCTGGTTGGATCACGGGATAATACCTAAATTTACCACCTTATTTCTTCTTTGATCATCGTGAGGTAGTTGTGATAGGTATTTAAGATCGAAACCCCATAAAACTATTGGTGAAAAACAAATCAAAGTGTTTGGATATTAAAAATCAAACATTTAACACTTTGAAAGTTTCACTTTTGAGAAATACCCCCCCTACGCATGTGCATCGATATTTAAAAAAAATTATTCAAAATTATTTTGCACATGAAGGAAAGAGTTGATTGCACTTTGAGTCTTTTAGATCACTTTGTTATTCCACACTTACAAGCATTTAACCTTTCTTGATCACGAGAATATAAAACCGAGATTTGTAATCCAAATTCTCCCCCCTCAAAAAATAGCATACAAATGAAAATTTTTATGAATAACAATGGATTAAAATACTATATGAGTTTTGGAAAACACATTGAGAAAATGGATATAGCATGATTATAATTTGGAACCTTTCTTGATGTTCTAAACAAATTTAAAAAACTAGTTGTGTCAAAGTATGTCGATATCTAAAACGGATGGTCAGCAGATTGCTCACTCCTCATCCTGTTTAATTTTAGAAACGGTCGTAAAATAAGTTAAAACCGCACACAATGCTTCACCATTTGCAACGCTTATCAATATAAACACACTTGACAACAACCAATTTTAAACGATTATAATCATTTTGTTCAAAACATTTTCCTTTATACTCCCCTTAAAAAATATATCAAATGAGTGAACGAAAGGAGTGTTGAACACACAAGTTGAAAGATTTTGAAAAATCTTTTTGAATAACTCTTGAAAATTTGTGTTCAAACTTTTATATACCATTTTACTTGAGCTCTAGATTTGGAATATCATAAATGAAATAGCTCAAGAAGTCCGAGACGAAGTTGTAAGCTATCCCGTTGTGAGGATAAATGTAGCAAAAATATAGCACCTTTCCTTTTATTGAAGAATGAGTCATAAGCTGACATTTGCTTAGAAGTCGTATGTCCCAAGCATACTTTTTAAAAAGATTTTGATAAAAAATTGCTTCGGTAGACCACGAAGAATATTTCTCATCTTTTGAAGATAAAGCGCACTGAAACCGTACACTTTTCTTCTATTTGAAAACGTGTGTTATCTGAAATTTAATAACAATCCATTTTGATGAGCAAACTTTTGAAAGATTTTTGAAAATCGTTTGAAAACAATTGAATAATTTTTGCTTAAAACAAGAAGATTTCTCTTCTTTTGAAGGTAAAGCGCACTGAAACATACACTTCCCTTTTATTTGAAGACCGGGTTGCAATCTGACATTTGATTACAAACCATCGACATCGAATTTATACAACAACCTTTGGAACCCATTTAAGCACAGGTCTAACGTTATTGCAAGTGTTGAAAACCATTTTAAAGTGAGTCAATTCGATGTAAAGATGTTTTGAGTTCAAACGAGGGCTTGAAACCGGTGTTCATTTGAAAACAGCTCTCGTGGAAATCAACGTAGATTAAAAATCCTTGATTTTCCATTGATTTTTGAAACTCGGTGTTTCATGTGGAGTTTTAAATCTTGTTATTGAAGAAGATTTCCATTTATGATTGTCATTTGATGAAACATTTCGAAAATTTGTTTTTGATTCGTTTGAAAATCTTCCGTTCTTGTTGATGATCGAAGCAGAGTCATTCTTGTTTTGCATCGAAAGCATTTCTGATTTGGAATATTTGAAATATTTCGAATGACTTTGCTTTGGTCTCCATACTTGTTTTACCGGTGTAAAACGAGAGTGTGGATCAAAAACTTGATTCTTTCCCTTTAAAGTTCTTGTCTTAAAACTCTTTTGAGAAGTAGATGCTTCAAAAGTTTGTGATTCCTTAATTGGCCTCCACACTATTGTTTAAACCGAGTAAAACAATAATAAGTTTGTTTCAAAAGATTGATGCTTTTGCTATAAAGCCCTTTTCATTAAAACCCTTGTGAGGATAAAGTGATTCAAAACATTAAGAATTCAATAAAAACTACTATCTTTATTGCAAGAATAGTTGAAAACTGAGAGACCCTTCTTGAAATTGGTTTGATGATTTCCACCCGTTGAACCTTGCTGAAAACACTTCCTCTAGTTTTGAAGATTTTAAACATGGTTTTCCTCCTTTTCCGATTAAGAGAATCAAACTTTACTTACAAAGCATTATCACAAAGTCTCAACATAAGATATATCTTTATTGACAAGAACAAATAGCTTGTGATGCCAATTTGATTCCAAATTGCAATTCGTTTTAAAAGCCGATCTTTTTCAGTTTAGGCAAAGACTTGTATTGACGGTTTTTGACAAATCCTTTTCGCACATCAACTTTGGGAGTAAACATGTTTCGAATTTATAGTTTCAAAAATTTGTATCAGCTGGTGGTTTGTCCAAAATTGAGATTTATCAAACTTAGTATCCATAGACTATTCCTTTTAAATTTCCCCAATTGAGTTTCTCAAATGAATTCATTTCTTTAAAATTAATCCATTTTCAGGCTTAGAATCATCAACCTACGAGCAAATTGTCGTTTCAAGACAAACTTCGTTTTTTTTTCAAGTATTTCAAAATACTCCTCAATTTTAGCAGTTTCTGTTGGACATTTCAAGCTTGACCAGCATAAAATCTTTTGTTTGTTGAGTTAAAACCTTTTCCAGCTCATCAATCTTTATTTGAAAAACACTTGTTTTGTTTTCAAAAAGATGTTGTTTCTTCTCCCCCGGAAGATTTTTGAAAAATATCAATCATTTTCCAAAATCTTACCTGAACTTAGTCGCAAATTCCAAACAGATTGAGACTTCAGATTTCCTGCCATCGTTTTGTTTATATTTGAAGTTTTGTTTGAACCTTGCCTTTTTGTTTGAATCAAACAAGTTTTTGTAAGTCAACTTCAAGTGTTCATTCTCCTTAATTAATGACGCCACTTGATATTCCAACTCAATGTTTTTAGTTTCAAATTTTATTTCATCAAAATTGTCCCTAACTTTGACTACATCACCAAAAAAAATGATTAGTCTCAACCTTTTGACCTTTGAACCGAATCAAACAAATCTTTATAAGTCTTGTTTTCAAATGAATCAATCTCGAGTTGTAATGATGCCATAAAATTCTCATTTTCTTTTTGCACTGTTTTCAAAGAATTATTTACTCGAGACTTTGTGGTTGAAGTGTGATATCAAAAGCAATATCTTTGCCGCCCGTCAAATTTTGGAACAAATCTTTTCCCTATTCAACAATTCTTTTGACAATTCTTATGACTTCAATGCATCATTACCAACCGTTCAACTGTTTTACTCTCATTTGAAACATCTTTTGACTTCTTTTGAAATTCTTTCATTTTCATCATGTAAAACCTTATTCTTTTATTCCACACAAGAATATATGACAAATTTCTTGATATCTTCAACTAAGATGCTTCTAAGAGCTTTTAATCTTTAAAACACATTTTTTGATTCTCTAGATCATTAAAGCCCCACTTTCTGTTGATCTCACAAACATCTTTCATTTCCTTTATATCCTTTGAAATAGATTCTGAAAGCATCAAGATAAACCTTCACTCGTTGAGAATTGGTTAACTGACTTGACAAAAAATCATTGATTTTTATTTATGCCGGTGATGTGTACAAAATGCTTGCTCTTTTATTACAGTTCTGTTTATTTGCAAAACATCTTTTCAAAACCAACTTTTATCTTGTCTAATTTCTTTGATCAAAGGTGACTCACTGGCATAATTTTTTGATAACTGGAATCTTAACCGAGGGAATAGAAGAAGATGGAAAAAATTTGGTGCTTCAACAGAAATCATTTTTGAGTAAGCAAAATCTCATAAAGCGCATTTAATTTTTGTAGTTAATTGTCCAACAAACTTTTGTTTGTTTGCAAACACAATTGGATCATTCATTTTTTGTGTTTTATTTTTTTTGTTGACTTTTGAAGCATCTCAAGAGTTTTCTCAAATCAAACACATGCAGATTGTTCACTACATCTTATTAACACAGTCATAAAGCCATTATACAACTTAGTAATTTTGGCGTAAGCTTGTGAAAAAACATAAGGACCGTTATATCTCAAACCCGACTTCCGTAAGTTGTCCCGAAAAGCTTTTTGTTCATTTGTAAGCAACTAAAGTGTTTCAGTTGATTTTGCCGCCATTTAAAGAAACAACATTTTCCAAAAATCATTGATATTAGCTTGTAACTGAAGAATGACATTACAATTTTCCTCTCTTTTGTCCACGCTATTTTGTTTGAAAATCGTGTTGTGTCTTTTGATATTCCGGTTTTTTTGTCTTTTTATGATCTTTGACATCTAACTTAATTATTCACGTTGTTTTTCGAGATCCTCGAATGATATCTCGATCACGAACAAATTGAGACTTGGGGCCTATGTTTATATAAACGTTTTGCACCGTTCAATCAGCCTCAAGAAATTCGTTAAATAAATTATTAATCCTTGTTATACCTTCTAAAATACCGAACACCCTTTCCTTATACTTCTCAATCTGACTAGTCAAATGCGTGTTTTGTTGTTGGATTTTTTGAGCAAATAATTGTTGTTTCTCAGCTTCCTGAGCTAAGCGAATTATTTCCTCGTTTGATCCCATTTTCCTTATTTATCACGACGAACCCAAGAAATTTTCAACACAAATTATATCCAACACAAACGGAAAAATTTGATTCAACGGATTAATCGCTTTCGAATTTTATTTTTGCAAGTATATCAATTTAAGCCCAAAATGCCACAAAATACTTGTCCAACTTAAAACTCTTAACAAAAAAAAATACCCAAAAATTTCGGCTCTATTTCAGCCCACAAACACAAATAAATTCAATTTTCGGATTTACAATAGCATACTAACAAATATAGCAGCCCAGTTTGACTATCACTTCAAAGAAATACCAAGCCCAACTATGAAATTGTTAACACTTTCGATGAAACATCAACCAAGCCCAAAACTAACTATGACCTAAAAGAACAGATATATTTAAGACTTGTCCATCAAAAAACCCTAACCCTATTTCACAACGCACATAACACGCCTCTCTTTTATCTTGAAACTTCTCACTCACTTGATATATCACAAACACATCGTTTCAACAATCCAAAAAAATCATACGCCACCACTCTTTCATGTATCTCAAATGAATAACACCAAATTTCCTGTTTCTAAACTACGTATCACAACTCACTCTTCTTTCTTTCGACTTCTCACTGATCGAATCAAGTACTCAGATGCAAGATCTTGTAAGGTAAGATTGGTTATCTTTTTCGTTCTTGTGTTTAAAAAAAATCGATGATGGGTTGTACAAGATCTTTAAAGATCCGTTCTTGACACAAAACAACCCTAGGTCTTTAAAGATTCGTTTTGAGTTCTTGTATTCTATTAACCGAACAAAAGAAAGGATAAAACAAGTTTGTTTTGTTCTTCTTAAAGTTTCTCGGATAGTTAAATGAAGCTAGTCTTCAAAAAAAAATCAATGATGATGTGTGATGGAAGATGTTGGTAGTATTGTTAGATCTAGGAGTTGGTATTAATTCGGATCTGAATGATGACTTTTCGTATGATTGAACTTCTAAAAAACTCGATTTTTTATTGAGTAATAACGAAAATACATCTGAGATCTATTAAGTATGATTTATGAAGAACGATTTTTGAAATGATCTTTTGACGAAATTAAACAGATCAAAGATGATTTTCTAGTGATATTGTCTTTTAAAGACAATGAACCTTTTGGTATACACAAAAATATATGAGATCTACAATTTCGTTTTTCTTTTTCCTTGGTTTCAAATTCGGTATTAAACTCGAATCAAGATCGGATTTGAATCTCTTTTTCGAGTTTGGATCTGAGTTTATGTTTCCGAGTTTGTGTTGTAAGGTTTGGATTGGATCTGTGATGATGTTGTTTTGTGTGAAATGAAGATTTTGATGATCTTGAATATTTGTAAAAGATGCACACAAAAACAAACCGAATCTGAGATCTATTCTGTTATTCTTTTCTTTGATTTCAAACTCGATAACACCGACTTTGACCGGTCAACTTATTTTGAAAATCAGAAGTCTAAAAAATCAGTTACACTACTGAGTTTGACCAGTCAAAGTTGTTGAAACAAACTTTTTACTGAATTTGATTTTTGTAACAACTTTTACTGATTTTGACTTAAAAAAACTGCTGAAAATAAGCTAATTTGTACCAATTCTGCCACGACACTTACGATAAAACCGTAAGTATACAATCTCGATCAAACCGAGATTAGCAAAATAAGCACAAGATAAACTGATTTGACCGAAAATAAGCAGTTTTGACTCAAGTTAAGCTCATCAAAATAAGCAAATTCAGTAATAAGCACACGAACAAAGACAGAATCACCCAGCAAATAATCAGGACCGAAAAAGCATGAAATAAGCAGAAAATAAGCTGTCGGAATAAGCACTCCTAAACCACACTAAATCGCTCCTGCAGCTCTGATACCACTTGTGAGGTCTTGAATTCAGGATCAATAAGCAATAGAGTGTTTAGTCTAGAGAGAGAAAGATTAGAAAGTAGAGAGAGAAAGAGGGAGGAGGAGGATTAGAGAAAATGATTAGATTGATTAGAAGACACACCTCACTAATGAGGAGGTGATGGGGGTATTTATACCTATTTTACAAGTATGAGCAAGGTGCTCTTGTCTTTTAGACTTTGGCTATTTAGCCAGGTTTCGTGACTTATTTTAGTCACGAACCTTTCATCTAATCTATTACACAATATTATTTTTCTAATTATTAAAAGACTTAATACTAATAAGATCGTCACTTAATTATCATTCCTAACAATTTGCCTTTGAAGTTTGCCTTTCTAAAGTCAAATGCAATGCTAAATGGAAATCCTGATCATGTTAAAAGTGAAATGCAGTCAAATGGCCATTTGCATTTGTAGTTTGACTTTCTAAAGTCAAACCAAATGCTAAATTCTGCCTTTTGACTGGACATTAGAATGGTATGAGCACTCTGCAAATCATATCCAAACATCCCATTATGCGGTCAAACTGCATAATGCAAATTGCAAATCAAATCATAGCATTTGCATCTGACCAAAACCTAAATGTTTTTAAACAACAAATAAAAATACTAATGTCAACAATCCAAAATACATATATTAAAGTGTTTCTGACCATCAACATACAACATATCTAGACATGGCTATTAGTTAGACTTCCTCTTTCTTGTAGTTGAAGGTGGTGGAGTGATGACATCAAATAACGTTACTTTTATAGCATCATTTATCCCATGTAAAAAAACTCATTAGTTTAATTATTGCAAAGAATTGTTACTTAATCGTTTGTATTTAAGAATTGCAGTAATTATGGAGTACTTGGTGAAGATTAACAAAAAGGAACTCATTCTGGAGCTTAAACAAAGACATTTGAAGATTACTGTTCTGACATCCAATATGCCGTATCCATCAAGGAAGATACGGCGTATCTGTGCATGCACTTCACCAAAGACCACAAAATATCAAGGATCAATACGCCGTATCCAGAGAAGCCAATACGTCGTATTCAAGTTATGGAAATAAAATATTCTGAAAGATATCGAACGTGGTCCCTACTTCAAGAAACCCCTGATACGCGGTATCGACCTCAGTAAATACGCCGTATCGATCAAATTCTAGACCTTATAAATAGAAAACCTAAAAAAAAAAAACGAGTTTCAGGTGCAAAATCATATTTCGATATCTAAAAAAACCATAAAATCCGATTTTCAAAAGAGAAGAAGAAGCAGAAAGAAGTCTTTGCAACGTAATTAAATTCATGAGAAACAACTTGTAATCTCCTATACTCTTGTAATTTTCATTTTTGTAACATTTTCGTTAACTCGGTTAGTTTACCATGGACTAACATATTACTTTTGTAATTGATTATGACGTTTGAAGGCAATACCTTCGGGTATTAGCGTTTATTTGAAGAACTTGAATGTTTAGATTTGTTTTATCTTGATTGCTTAATTTATCGTTGATTTGCTTGTTTATGTTATCAGTTTATACTTGTTTATAAGTGCTTGAAGTAATACGACCTATCAATCAACAGATCTAGTGATACAGACCAAGTAATCTAGATGCCGGGATGACGCTCCATATAGTGATTTATACATCTAGACCAATAGGATCACGAATAATAACCTATCTTTGCCTTTAGATTGTGAGCTTAGTTGGACCGACAGGTGACCCTTGGGATCAACGAGTACGTTCTTAATTAATTGGTAAAGACTTGGTTAGTGGACTACGAGTGTATGAATTGCCTTTAAGCAGTAAGTGGGTAAAGTCTCTATGAGCTAGGGTTTAACAAGATCACCATTTCTTTAATCCCTAAGATAGATTATAATCAGCAAATAAGGATCTTTATTGCGGAATGACGTTAATAAATGACAGACATCTTTGTATCAGGTCTTAGTGAAGAAGTATACCGGCTAAGAAGTCCATCAGAAGGATATGCCGCAAATCGAGATAAGTAATCATCGACTAAATAAACAAACCACTTTCCTACTTGGATTAATAATGGTAAAATATAGTTTCTGATTATTTGGCTAGACCGCGCTTTTATCTTCTGTCAATTTCCTTAGCGTTGGTTTTAGTGTCCTTTAAGTTATTTTAGTCCACCACAAAACCCGTGCCATCTCTCATCTGAAACCTCCTTATCTGTTAGATTTAGATTAACATAGGTTTAACATAGGTTTAACATAGAATAGAATTAACTTAGTTTAGATAACTAAAATATTAATAAAATAAAAAGATGTTTCTCGCTCTTAGTGATCGACACCCTACTTACCATGAAACTCCATCTGACCGGGTACACTGCCCGTTAAAGTGTTATTTTTGGTAAAGTCGGCAAAATATAAATTTAAAACTTGAAACATAAATTACAACCCCCTCACAACGACACATCAAGTTTTTGGCGCCGTTGTCGGGGAGTGAAAATTTTAATCTTGATTTTTATTTGATATTTTGGTTTGTTACATTAGATTAGTCAACCCTTGGTTATGTAGTTTAGAATAGTTTTATAATACTGTAGTTTTCTTATTGTGTTTTGTGTAATACGGCGGCGAATTCAGATTACTGAATATGACGTATAAGTTATTTGACGGTTTTCTTTCCTAGCAAGTTTATTACAGGATGGACAACCCTAACATTACTATGGAAGAATACATCAGGCTCGAAGAAAAAGAAAAAGCTCGTCAACGTGGTAAGGTGTATAACTGGGAAACTGCTAAGTATGGTAAAATCTGGTATAATGAAGACTTTCACGAGCTCAGATACGTCGAAACCGAATTCCCTTAGCCATATCTTAAATGACGAGTAATATCATCTAAAAAAACACTCTCTTTGAACCCCGCACGGTAAGACTTCTAACATAATTAAATTGACTTAGAAATATCGTTAGAACGATACTGACGATGAAGATCACTACGGTAATTTTTGACAAAACTCGTTCTTATAAACTCAATTTTTGTCAATGAATTTGAAAACGGTTTCCGGAAATGATAATGAAAAAGTCGACCAAAGTGCCATCCGCTTCCATCACAATCGAGCCAAAGATCAGTTGATTGATGAATTAGACTTCTTAAAAGATTATGAGAATGAATTTCCAGCCATAATTTACAATGATGCTCTAGACGTCTAAATCAGATTCGTAACTGAACCCACTTTAATGAAGCCCTCAACATATGATGAATTTGATTAGAAAGGTGAAACACCATTGTCCGAAATATGATGAAGATGGACAAAACGTTTTGTACTTAATGATCTATTTCCCATCAACATAAAACTAATCCCGATGATCTAAAGTCGATAATAACAATGATGATAATAAAATCGATATAAGACAATCTTCGGGAGATAATGTAAATACACAAGGGTCAAATAAGCTTCTAAAAGCAAGTCACGATAAAATCAATAGAATTTTCATTATGGAAAGTTTTGTCATGGAATTGATTGTTAATATCATGGCTTGGAATTATCTTAACAACATGATGCTAGTAAATCTCATTAAGAATTTATATGTGCCGTTTGGCATCCCGTTTCGACCAAACGGTATTATAAGGATGAATGTTTACACAAGAATAATGCGGAGCCAAGGTATGTTTTATTACTTTGTTTGAATTAGGAAAATTAGTCCACCAAGAAACGGATACGACTATTAGTAAACACATATACTCGTATCCACTAATTATTTTAACTTAAGATTAACCAAGTCAACAAACTTACCTAATACTGCGTATAGGACAAAAATCAAATAGTCCTTAATCGATTTGGGTAATAAAACCCAACTGAATATGTCAGAATGAGCTTTTTTTAGACACAAAAACTACAACTCTCAAACACGTTATTTATACCACAATCAAAATATTGAAAACAATTTTTCCCCTCGTAATCGTTCTCATCTCTGTTATAGTTATAACGGTAATAGTGTTTCTTTCCCTCCCTTTGTTTCTATTTCGAATTGAATTAGAATAAGGGTTAGGGTAATGATTTTTTCCTTTGATAGTTTATATCAATACACCTAGAACCAGTTTGGATCCCTTTTCACCTGCATATGCTATTGTTTTTAAGAATTAGGAATAGGGTCAAATGGGTATAGATGAAAATCCCTTTTTTCTTTTTTAAATTGCAGAGCAATACGGCGTATCCACTTAACTAGAGACGGCGTATTGACTCAATTCACCCTATTTTTAAAACATCAATACGACGTATTCATTAAATTGAATACAACGTATTGATCAGCTAAAGATCCTGCATTTTGAATCCCATACGCCATATTGACTTATACCTATATGGCGTATTGACTACAGATCTTCATACGGCGTATCATATCTGAATATGCCGTATTTGCTCTCAGAACAAAAAGGTTAAATTTTATAATTCGTGTACTTATCTCGTTGATTTTACAGATATGGTACCTCTACCACCTCCTATTAGAGACCTTGTGTGCTTCGATATCATGGTGGAGGGATACGCCGGAATAGCATAGTGCATGATTTTGAGGACCGACTCGAGACTATCTTCGGGAGGCATGTTAACCGAGTGCATGTACTATACTTTAAGGGATTGACTCCTGAGATGAGACAGGATTTGGCCAAGAGGTTGAGGATGGTATATACTGGGGACGATGGTCAGGAGATATTTGTAAGTCACGCTTGGAGGAGGTTGTTTGAGATCCGAGCACCTTTAGTTTGTGATTTTATACTCGAGTTCTTAAACACTTATAGGATCAGTAGCGAGATGGGGTTAGATGCCGCTGATGCTTTGTGCTTTCAGTTGGGAGGTGCTAGACGTAGTATAACTTGGAGACAGTTTATTCTAGCTCTAGGTTTTCATACTGTCGAGGAGATGGCAGAGGATGGATTTAAGTCATACTGGTTGGAGAGTGAGAGAGTGATCCCCGACAAAGGGGATCTTAGTGATTACTGGATAGAGATTTCTTCTAATAGGGACTTTTTGAGAGTCGCTCCCTCTTATACATACATCAGAGATCTGCAGCGGAGGTTGTGCCACAGGTTGATCTCATATAGCATTTCTGGGAGGGGGCATGCACCTAAAAAGGTGACTACCACTAACCTATTCTATCTACGTAGTATGGACCGGGGGACAGCTAACGTCCCGTATTAGCATAATACTTGTTCAGGCACGCTAAGGGGAGGAAGAGCGGTGCCAGGTTATCAGGAGGACATTTTATTGGGTGTCTTGCTCATCACTTTGGTCTGGTCAATGATGATGGGCTGAGAGGATTATCCGTTGTGACTCATGAGTTACCATTGATTGACATGGGTGAGCTTGTTAAGCTCAACATCTGTATTGAGGTATGAGATACTGGGGCTTGGTAGCTCAAGGGCGCGGAATGCACCAGTTGCTGCGGCCCTTCTGCCTCAGGGAGTGCTGAGGATGCCCCAGATGTTGATGAGGGTACTCAGGCTGTTCCAGCACCCGTACATGCACCACCACCACCTCCAGCTGCGGGTAGGACTATGCCCTAGAGATTGGGGAGACTTGAGGAACCATGGTCAGATAACAGGGTACCATATAAACTGTGTGATCATATATGTGAACCATATCATTTTAAGAATGGAAAGACTAAATGACCCACGTGTAGTTCAGATATTGATGGGTTCTGTAACGGTAGAGAACTACCCGGGATGGTTCGATTCGGATGTATGACTTATTTCAGGATCACAAATGGTATGATGGGTAGACAGATGGAAAGCCTGAACGAAGAAGCTTTAATGGCATAAGCAAGAAATTGAAGAATCAAGGGGGATGCAACTCCAAAGTAATGAAAATTATGCGAATGGTGAAAAAAACTAGTTTTGAGAACTTCCACGAACAAGAATATGATTGTATTAAGGTAAACCTAAAAGAAATGTTTGTGGAAGGTAAATCTTCTCCATATAAAAAGCCCTATTCGCTCGATTGACAATCACGGCCAGGCCCGTTTGTCAAACTGCCAAAACTAAAAAGGATTAGACCCTTATCATGATATGAACCTTATCTTTTAGGTGATTAGATCAAACAACGGCGGGTAATAATTCAAGACAATATGAAGGATATCCAACCATTACAATCTGCAAAATTAGAAGATTCTAAATGATGTAATACTCAATTAGGGATAGTTAAATACCTGATTTAGCTTATTTGCTTATTTCTTGCTTCATCAAAGCTAACAGTACTAACCTTAAGCTAACAGTACTAACTTAAAACTGGCAGTACTAACTCCAAGTTAATACTGTTAGTTAATACTGGTAGTACTGTTGTTAGTACTGCTGAGTTTCTCCTGCTTTGCTTAGTATAATTGCTTTTTGATTTTGCTTATTTAGAGTTAGTTTAGCTTATTTGATTTGTCTTCAGCTTATTTGAGCTCTTTATGTCTTAGTGTAAAAGTTTTAAGTGTTTTTACCATTTCTAGCTTTTATTTTTGTTCCAGCTTATTTTCTTTGTCTATTTTTATGTGCATTTGCTTAATTAGTTTTAGCATCAAATCATTCCTTGACATATTCCAACACCAATCATCAATCGTCTCTCGATTTTCCATTTTAGCCTCGTTGGGACATAACGACCCGGGAACACTCTATACTGCTTCCGGTTTTCTTGGTCTCGCGTGGTTCTGATCCTCTTTGTGTTGTATTTATACATGTTTGTATTTGTTTACACGTTTGAGGGGTGAGTTCGCGCGGGTCAAATTTTGGTTTTTCTTAAATTTTGCACAAGACCTCGCTGGAAAGAAATCGACAAAGCTGGCAAAGCATCTACAATATGGAATTCTTGCTCAATAAATCTACATGGAGAATCATTACCGAGAAAATATCAGGGGAGTTTCTCATTCTAATTCTTTTAATTCCCGTTTTTAATGTTTTATCTATATAACCAGGATGTTGTATAATTCAAGTGGGGGATGGGAATTAGAATGTATACTTGTCCTATTTTTCACAAAAAAATGCTTAAATTAAAAAAAATTTCAAGCATAATTTTGTGAAATTACTTGTTACATAACCTACACACAATAACCCTTATTAGATATTGTGAGGATTTAACCTTATCTGTTTCCAAATGTTTACCCAAATTCCACAAAATATGTGGGTGTCAGTGATGTTGTAGACTTTAGAACTTGGCTTGGTATATCTATTCGAGACCACAATAATGAGTACTATGGATTTAGATGGAGTAACTTGTTTAAATTGGTAAATTTCTAGGATTACACCCAAAAAGCCTTTATATTTTATTTTATTAACTAACTACACTGGTTAGTTAAATCCCGTATAAACCCTTTGTTTACTCTTATCTTAAGAGTAATATACCCCTAGAAAAACCAATAGAGCCAATCCTTTAGGAATAACATCAACTGTTTGTTTCGTTACACCTTTACACCTTTGCCTACCCTGTTAGATTAAGTCCATTTATCAGTTGCTAGTTGCTTAAAGTGTAAAGTATGTATTTCCTAAGTCTTGTGTCAATTTTCTATCTTTGGTACGGTTGGGAAGAAATTGCACATTGCAAATGGGAATGTATAAACTAGTCAAAACTCATGTATTTTTACTACCAACACAATTATTGGTACGTCCAAAGAATGAAGAATTATCGAAGGAATTATCCGGAGTTATTATGATCGTGAAGATGGTGAAATTACACCGAGTTTCTTGTAGTTAGTGAAAAAAACAAAAAAACTTAGAAAAATCGTAACAAAAAAGAGAAGGAAAGTTTCGAGATAATCATTTCGCAAAAGCTTAAACTGAAGGAATTATATCACGGATCGATATTCGCTGATACGTCTTATAAGTCAACGAGTAAATTTTTTGTATAAATGGTAGATATCGCCATCTTGTCTTGTAAAAGTATGTAAAGTATGGGATGATTGGGAGTTGACCGTTACGGGAACACCAACTTAGGTTGTTGTTTTTTTATCAATGATCAAGACGTGTGTAAATAGTTGTGTCTTTTTCATGGTAACGGTTAGGAAAAAGTGTTAGCAACTTGTACCTTATCTGTTTGGACTTAATCTATTTGTTTCGTAATTTTTATTTAACAACAATTTATTTCCCTTTCCTAATCATTAACCTTGGGTTTTACTCGAATGAGGATGTGATCGAGTCATGCATGTCTATTCCATCGTTACGGCTATGTATGCATGATTCAGCTGCCTAGTTGGTTTATTACTTTTGGTGAAAGCTAAAAGATCCATACCATATATCATTCTTCATCCTAACCCTATGGTAACCTCGAATGAGAAGTGGATCGAACACACGTGATCTATTTCCGTCGTTACGGTCATGGTATGCTGTGTTTCAGACTGCCATGTTGGTGTGGTACTTTTAGTAAAAGATTGTAGAATATATCACCTTAAGCCTTATAATAAAAACCTATATATTGCATTTAAAAACTTGTTACACCTATGCTCTAAATGGTGAGATGTGATCCTTGCCGAAGCCTATGATAGAATAGCAATACACGACTGAGCAATAAAGTGAATTAGTTTACAAGTTATCACATAGATTAGTTGAGTGATTTAAGAGTTTTTCATCTACCTATCTCCGTAAGGTGTTTGTGCGTACTTATAATAGATCAAAAAAAATCTTCAACGTTAAAGTCCTTAGATTACATTTTCATAAACATCGAAAGGTTACTTTGGACAAGTAGATTTAAGTGGAGGATTATTGGAAGACATCAATAACGTTACTTTATAGCATCATAAATGACATGTAAATAACCCGTTTATGTTTAATTAATGCAAAGATTGTTACTTAATCTTTTGTTTTTAGATTTGCAGTAATTACTGGGATACTTAGTGAAGATTAGCAAAAAGGCACGCATCCTGGAGCTTAAACAAAGACATTTGAAGATTACTGTTCTGACATCCAATACGCCGTATCCATCAAGGAAGATATGGCGTATCTATGCCTGCACTTCACTAAAGACCACAAAGGATCAAGGATCAATACGCCGTATCTAGATACGCCGTATTCAAGCTATAGAAATAAAATATTCTCGAAGATATCGAACGTGGTCCCTACTCCAAGAAACTCCCGATACGCCGTATTGAACTCAGTCAATACGCCGTATCGACCATATTCCAGATCTTATAAATAGAAAACCTAAAAACAGGTTTTCAGTGTGCTAGATCATATTTTTGATACCTAAACCATAAAAGTCGATTTTCAGAAGAGAAGAAGCGCATAAGAGGTCTTGCAACGTAATTAATTCAATAGGAAACAACTTGTAATCTCCTATACTCTTGTAATCATTCAGTTTTTAGTATCATTCGTTAACTCGGTTAGTTTACCTTGGCTAATATATTACTCTTGTATTGATTATGACGCTTGGAGGCTAATACCTTCGGGTATTAGCCATTATTATGAAGATCTGAATGTTTGGTTTATTTATCTCGATTGCTTAATTTATCGTTGATTGCTTGTTTATTTTTATCAGTTTATACTTTTTTACGTGCTTTTGTATGCGACCTATCATTCAACTGGATCTAGTGATACAGACCAAGTAATCTAGATGTCGGGATGGCTCTTCATATAGTGATTTATACATCTAGACCAATAGGATCACGAGTAATAACCTATCTTTGCCCTTAGATTGTGAGCTTAGTTGGACCGGCAGGTGACCAATAGGATCAATGAGTACGTTCTCAATTAATTGGTAAAGACTTGGTTAGTGGACTACTAGTGTATGAATATCCTTTAAGCAGTAAGTGGGTAAAGTCTCCATGAGCTAGGGTTAAACAAGATCATCATTGCTTTAATTCCTAAGATAGATTATAATCTGCAAATAAGGATGCTTTATGGGGATAGGTTTAATTGTGACAGAATTCTTTGTATCTAGGTCTTAGGAAGAGGGATGAAGTATCGCCTAAGATCTTAAGAATGCATATGTGCCGCCTCGAGATAAAGTAATCTTGCAAACAAAAACAACAACGTTCTGATTGAATTTAATAATGTTTACTACAATATTCTGTATATTTGGCATTAACCGCTTCTTAATCTCTGTCATATTACACCTTGCGTATGTTTTTAGTGTCTTAAGTTGATTTTAGTTCCCACCACAAAAACCCGTGCCAGTCTCTCGAGGCTGAAAACCCCCCTTATACCGATAGATTATGATTAACATTAGTATAGAATAGGGTTTAACATAGAATAGAATTAACTTGGTTTAGATAACCAGAATATTAATAAATTAAAAGATTTTTTCTCGCTCTTAGTGATCGACACCCTACTTACCACAAAACTCCCATCTGACTGGGTACACTGCCCGTTAAAGTGTTGTTTTTGGTTAAGTCGGCAAAATATAAATTTAAAACTTGAAACATAAATTACAACCACACAACACACATCATGGATCCATAGGTGCATTAGACAACAAAGCAGTACACATCCTATCATAGATTACTTGAACCATTTTCTACAAGCATTGCCTAACTTTGCCTTCATTGACTACAATCTGGCGGCGTTGACGTCCTTGCCTTTTTGCCTCAATTCGCCTTCTTGCCTCTTTGCCATCTTTGCCTCTTTTTTCCTTCCAGCTTCGCCTCCTTTCCATCTTTGAACCTTCTTGCCTTTTTTGCCATCTATTGCCTTTAGCAAACCTACCAAAGTTCCTCCAACTTTTTGATTCTGTTTTTAAGTTCAAGAGTATCAAGATCATCATCATGATCATCAACCTGCTTTGCCTTTATTGCCCTGGAGAAATACACTTCAAGCTTTTCTAATTTGTTTTGAATATAATGCACCTTTCCCTTTCCTTTATCATCTACAATTTAATAAGTTAAGACAGGTTAAATCCTAGTTGACATAATAAGTGAGAAGCTTGACTCAATACAACCATATGCATAACTTTATTCACCTTCAAATGATCATGCTTTGCCTCCTTTCCCTTTTCCTTATCATCTATAAGTTAATAGGTTGAAACAGGTTAAATGTAAATATACACTTCCAAACAACCTATAAATGCAGTCGACAAATAATACACTAACCTTTTCTATATTTCAGCCACAAGTCTTCGAGTATGACATCAACTATTTCATCCTTACATTTTCAGTTATTCCCATATTTCTCCAAAAGATAGTCAACCATCCCATCATTCATCACTAACTTTGTATAATCCTTAACTATGGCCTTCTTGGATTCTACCATGGATAAGAATTTCTCTACAGAACAAATTGGCAGACTATAAGGGGTGGTATGGCACTACCATTTAGACTATTAGGGGGTGTTAGGAACTACCATTAAAACTACATGTATAAAGTCTCAGGCATAACATGGCAACAAAAACACTAACATTTCATGATAGAAAGTGCCATATCCTCACTTTCTTTTTTAGCCTATGTTTCTTCTTCTTCGTCTCTGTAGAATGTGTTATATACATCATCCAGTATGATACCAATCCATGAATCCATCTTTTCATCCAATACGTCTGCCCATTTAGGCATAACATACCCTTCCATTATATCTTTAGTAATTTTAACTTGACCCCAATCAATGTGCTTTGAATATTCTTTCATTTTTATATCTAACAAACAAAAATTAGGGCAACAGACATTAGGGCAAACAAAAATTAAAAGTTACTACAACACAACCAATCAAAATAAGATAAAAACTCAACTTGATGCAAACTTAGAGCGAATCGAGTGGCGTCTTCGAGAGAGGAACAGACGAAACAAGAATGATCAAGAGAGAGGGTGGTTGTGTGTAAAATGGCGGAGGGAGTTTAATAGTTTTTTGATGTTGCAAACATGGTCCTTAGAGTTTTATTCTATATGAAGTGACAAAAATACATATGCCGTTAACGAAAATATGGATGGGGATTTATTAGGGTCAAAAGTACCGGTCAACCCATTTTGGGTCAACCACAAGGACGTTCATTGTAATTATTGGCGCTTTAGAACGAGATATGCAATTTGGGCATAACCACAAACACCAAACATGTAATTAACTCTTGCATATAAAGTTCTTTTAGTTGTTGCCTGCTACTATTCAAATATTAAAAAAGCTAAAACAAAAATAAACTTCCAAAAAATAATACAACCAAATACAGACGCATTGATGGCACATACGCCGCAAACCTTTTTTCGACCACGCCATAACGAATAACGTCCACTTCCAACTACTTAGCTACCACTATAGTTTACACTATGATGACCAACAAAAAACAACAATAAAAGAATAGAAAAAAAATTTAAAGTTGCAGAAAATGTGTTCGATGTCTATGCCACGATAAATTTTATGTCAGCTTGTGATAAATTTTAATATTATTTTTACACACAATTTTGATTAATTTTCTGAAGTGGGTTTTATATCCTAATTTTTTTAAAGAAGATGCTGTACGAACGACGAGGATGAATGAAGATAAGCAGATTGTCACCTTTCTACTAAAAACGGGATGATTGGTTTGTGAAATAATCTGACGGGTCAAATGGTTTAAGCTTGAGAGTTAAACTAAAAACAAAACATGACAAATGAGTCAAACAAGTTTTTTTATTGAAAAAGGTGAACATATATTAACTTCAAACAACTTACAATATAGCAGAACCATGGTATTAGCCACGCCCAAACCATTCAAACAGAAAATATACTAATCAAAACATGAAAAAATACATCTTCTGGATACTATCTCTAATACAAACATATCTCTAATATCACTACATTCCATTATCTATAATAGCAAAACATTCCTTTGACAGCAGATATTTTACCTTTTAAAGTTCACCTAATTCACCCACCATAATCTCATGATTACATTTTCAAACTAAATGATCAACCTAAACATTCAAGCATCATCCATAATGTACTGGTCTACTAGGTGATCTAAATAGTAGGCATCAGTGTGAAGGTTATAGCTCCTTTAACTCATCCAAAAGGGGCTATACACAAAATGACTACATTCTTGATTAAAGCACAACACTAGACTAGACCCCAACAAATAGCTACATACCTCGCATGTTAGTTAACTGATGTACTCAAACAATGCATCATCAAATGGTGAAACACACCACCCTTAAGAGAAAACCATCCATACCATCCTTGTTGTGGTATAATGCAAGGACCAAGTAGTTCATCTTTCACTCCTCACTATTCCTCACAACTTATACCACCCTTCTAGCTCATATACCCTCCTTATAGAGAAACCTTCCTTATGAATAAATTTAAAGCCAAACAAAATAGCAATTCCACAAAATACCATCCTTTACACCAAAGCTTAAATTGTATTTGTATAAGACTGCAATTATGAAGGCTTAGAAAAATGAAGATACAAGGCCATTCTCTGAAATGAGCTAAACTAAAACTAGCTATCATATTGGACATGATAACTAAAATTTAACTTGAATGCGTCAATTGATATCATTCAGCATACAATGAAAACTGTTATCCCAAATAACCATTTATTTCGATTTTGGCTTATATTTTATTATCACATTCCATTCTCTGGCCACTTTGCAAACTTGAGCTGACTTCTTCACATGTAGACTTTGCAATTGTAACCTGATACATTTAATTATCTTCTGAAGGATATTAGTAGCAGTCATCTTCTCATCAGTAAAGATTCTTGTATTCCTTTCCTACCATATATGATAGACTATGGTAGCCAAAATAATTCTTCTTATGACATTTCTAATAGCATTATTGCTCATGGTGAGTTTTTAGGAAATCGTGGTTGCGTAAGCGTCCCACGGATGGCGCCACTTGTTAGTACAAAATTCGTGTCGGGTTAGCGAGGTGCTGAAAGTCCCTTGTCGGGTCGGGCCTCCAAGTGACTTGAATGCTGGATCTTGTACTAGAGCAAGAGAAGTGATGATTTTCTGCACAATTAAAAGTAAACTGTTAGCCTTACCGTGGGGACGGACCCCACGATTAGACTCCGGCGTGAGAGTAAGTATTCATATTGTCAGACTAAGTGTCAGAGAGAATAAGAATAATTGTGTACCTTTTTGGGTGTATTGTGATCCCTATTTATAGGTGTCTAGTACTAGGGTTTCCTAGTATTTCAGTTACTTTAGTAGTGGCCGGAGTGGGTCCCTTGTCGGGCAAGGATCCGTGACAATCGTGCCGGACGGACGGATCGTCCCATAGGTGGATCTGCGGACGGATTGCCTATAACTGGATCCGCGGACGGATCACAAGGTTTGGGGCCAAGGCCCTCGCGAGATTGGGTTTTACTATAGCCCGTTATTGCCAAGTTTAGCCCATAAGGTCGAGTGATAATGTGGCCCAAGCCCAGAGGCTTGGTACCCCTATTATACGTCATCAACGATATATAGCCACAAGTACATGTATTCCAAATAAGTGATCGAGGTATAAACATCCATTGAAAGGAAACTCCAGGTTTGCCTATTTCCCATCCGTCGTATAAAAAAATCAAAATTAAAATGCCTTGCAACAAGATGGAGGGTAGGGCTGAGCAAAACTGAACAAGAACCAAACCGACCAACCTTCGGCTCGGTTCTCGGTATTTAGGTTTCTTAACTTTCGGTTTCAGGTCGGGCAGGGAAAACCGAAAAACCCGGAACAAACCGAGTGACCCGATTATATGCAATATACTGTAACTATATAATGCAATTTTATATGTAACGTATACGGCTAATGTAACTATATAATGCAATTTTGTTGCTACTGTGTTTTTTATTTTTTGCCATAGTGAATATAAATCAAAGTTTGGTGAACTTATATGGCTACTGTTGTTATCAAGTTTATATAGTTGTTTTACTTATTTTTTGTTTTAATGTGTTTGTTTAGGATCATACCATAAACCTTGGTGTGTTGATTTGAGTTATGAATCATGACAAAGATAATGAAAAAAATGATAAGAAACACAAAAGGAAAGCCCTAAGTAAACCAAGGAAAGGGGGTGCCGAGTGTTGGAAAAATTTGATGTAAAGTTTGAACCGGATGAAGACGGGGTAATCACTAAGATCGCATATTGCAAATACTGTATTTGCATTTTGGCTACTAAATTTGCATTTTGGCTCCTGTAATTGTAAAGGAAGTTGCTACTGTGACGTTACTATAATTGCTATGGAACTTGTGCTTTGCTTTTTGTTGTCTCTAAATTTTTTGGAATTTCGAACCCGTTGTCCAAAACCGAAACTGACGCAACTAAACCGGAAACACCCGAGCCGAACCGAGTCCCATTCAGCTTGGTTTCAGTCTAGCTTTTTTACACATTTCGGTTTCGATTCGGTTTGGGTTTGACCCGATGCTCAGCCCCTCTAGGTTGTCTAGATCAGACCTTGATGTCTATTTTTGAGCTCCTAAAAAACATTTTGGCTTCATAGTAAAATGATAGAAGCGAGCTTTAATAATTCAGTTGGATTTAGGGTATTTCTTTAATCTATTTTATTTGATTCGACGTGGATTTAGGGTATTTTATTTCTTTAATCTATTATATCTACCTATAAGCTAGTATAACGTTAAGAAATACAAATACTATATGCATGATAAAAGAATGGGTACAAACACGTGTCCCGTTCACATATTATAAACCTAGCTACCTAAACATGTTTCGAGTCGTAGTTCTTTATTTTTCTCCCCGATCTCTAATTAAGAAGCACATATACTACGTGTATGTCCACATGCATGATATATATCGATCGATATGATCTTTTTTCATTTCTGAAAAAAACAAACTTTCACCCATGCATAATCACCTCCTTTAGAAACATATTTTTAGTTCATTTCGACATTGAGTTCGTTGTTACTATGGATCAAGTACTAATAATGTCTATTTCTCTTGAATTGGTACATGCATGCAGCGAGTACGTACGTGACCTCCCAATTAAGGAGCAACGAGGAGGTTCAAAGGGTGATCAACGAGCCGAAAACCTCACCCGATTGAAAGTGATATTGGCAATCTGGATTCTCATATGTCTGTCAAATTCAAACTGAATTGATTACTCGAACCAGCGCGCTGTAATATTACTAAGAACGAGCTTCATGCAAAAGGGTCACTCACATTTAAGGCTATCCCTCCTGTAGATCGAATTTAGAAAAACGCCTAATATTGTCCACAACAACTTTGACTTGGTAACATCACTAATTAAGTTTTTACCTATTCCCATTATGGCAGAATTTAGAATGAAGATCACGGTAGCAAGGTTTTTACCTATTATTCCATTTAATTTAGACACCATGCAAGTTTTGAATTATACTTGTGTTGTTCGTTATACGGACACTCCCGTCGTTGTGAACCTTCATTTCAAAAGATGTGACAATCGATAATGTGTATGTACTTGATTTGAATTATACTTGTGTTCTTCGTTATACGGACACTCCCGTCGTTGTGAACCTTCATTTCAAAAGATGTGACATTCGATAATTTGTATGTACAGTACTTGATTTGAAATTTTATTATATGCGTGTACTCCAAAATAAAGACTAACAAATTACTAGTTGTTCGTACTTTAACCGTTCCACGTTTAGCTCAACTTAAAGAAAAACAAATTTTGCTAACATGCATGACTGACAGACTAATATATTCAGTCTGGACCAGCCCCTATTGCTCCACAAGGTCACTTATATCGGTTTTTCCAACAACAGGCCCATTTTCCCACAGCAGTCCAACCCCTCACAGGCCCAAATAATTCAATCTATGTCACAGCTGGCCCAGTACTTTACTCAGCCCATTCCACCACAGGCCCAGCTCCAATATGTGACACCACGGGGAACGGGGTGTTCATCGCTTCGGTTATCGGGTTGTTCGGTTTATTCGTTCGATTAAAAACATTTTTAATTTGAATTTTGGGTCGCATTGCCATTGGTTTTCCCTCAATGACATTACCCGTTATAGTATTGTCAATGTAAGTTACATGCAACATGCGTATGCTACGCCGCACGACTACAGACCACATATGAACACCAAGTCAAAGTTGTGGACAATATTAAGCGTGAGCAGAAAAACCGAAAACCAAAAATCGAAACCAAAACCAAACCGAACTAATAAGCTAACATAATCGAATTTGTCAAAATCGAACCCAACCACTAATTTGGTTTTTGGGTTGGATATGAATTTGACAATCTATCATGAACAAAACACAACAATTGCATAATTTGTTGGGTATATGAACGTTTGTGATATTTTGCAATCTAGCTTTTTGTTTGGCCCTTGTTAATAGAGAAAAGTTTAATTAAAAATAATTGATTTTCCGTATATTAAAGGATAAATATCAACAACTTATTTTGGACAGGAAAAGAAAAAGATGATTTGCAACCTCCTAATCA
The DNA here is from genome assembly GCA_026074375.1 of Tanacetum coccineum. NCBI lineage: Eukaryota > Viridiplantae > Streptophyta > Magnoliopsida > Asterales > Asteraceae > Tanacetum > Tanacetum coccineum. Next base: position 64,915 of record BQNB010016381.1, read on the forward strand.
ATGTACCTAATCTTTATAGTGTAAAAGATGAATGTACCTCAATCAGATGTATTTTATTTTCAAAACTGGAGCTATATTTTATTTTCTGGAATAGAGCACATTCTAAATTAAGGTGGGAATACCTGAACAATGCAATCAACAATCAACCTCTGGATCGATTCACTTCGACTATTTCGCATAAGCACAACAAACGGTTTCAAGATGTCATTCTGGAATGTGAAATTAGCAAGTTCTACACGCTCCAGATATTTCATGCCAAGTTGTCTTAGAAAATCTATAGCATACATTGCTATTTTCTCGTCATGATGACTCCCAGCGGAAATGAAGTGATTCGCAAGGACAGACCATATTCTAGCCCATACCTGAAAATTTAAATAGAATTAACAAAGGATGATAGAAACTAATTTATATTGGAAGAGAATAATTTTTATTTGTACTGTTTTTATACTTAAAAGAACTTCAAAATATAACACACACACATATGGCATACACATATATATCGGGAAAATATCAAGAACAATGAAAAGATGAAGTGCTTGCCATACGTATACGAGCCATATTGTAATAACTGATCTCCACAAGCTTTTGCAAGCTATAAACACGGCCGGATTCTGTGTCAATTCGTCAGCCGAGACATTACATAGAGCGGTAAAAAGTTCCACCACCGACTCACTGGGGAATTTAACACTATTTACAAAAACTTGTTCAGATGGCTTCCCAGCCAATTCTCCAAGAGATTGCAGAACCGCATCCTTAGAGATCTGATTAGATCCAAACATGACTGTAGCAGCCATTGCAGGAGTTAATATAGTATACTCCAGACGAGATGTGCACTCCAAAACTGCATTCCAAGTGTCTTGAAGTGCATCAGGCTCTGAGCCACTTTTTATCTAGTAGTGTCAGTAATGCTTCAACATTCTTACTACACATATCTTTGGGTGCATGTAAGAAAGTGTATCTGCAACCAACATAGAAGATAATCTCATGAGAATACATCATAGCTGCGTTTCATTAAATTATTTGTCAAATTCACATCAAAACACTCACTCATCAAAAACAAGACTTGAAATGTAATTTATCAGGATAACTGTTTGACAATTGGCAAAATATACTAAATATCTCCAATAACAAGAAAGTAGATGAATTTGTGGAGACAAATCAACACCGTCAATTTATTTGTAATTACTATCACCGGTAAATAGGTAACTTAAACATGAAATTACCTAACGCATAGTATCCATTCCAAGCACATGTGTAATGTGAATTCCCGCTTTAAACCCTTCCATACAGAGAAAAACTCTAGCCTTATTTTCTCTTTCCTCCATACTTACTGCAAATGTAGCAAGAAGTGGCCACCCCACGGCTTCTACCATTGGTCTCACAAGTTCAATCTGATGTGATGTATAAAGTGTACCCCGTTTTGCTCCTTGGTTTCTAAAAATTGCTTGTGTTTGTTTGATAATAGCTTCACTCTCTGTTTGTGCATTACTTTGGTTTTTCTGTTTTGGGAGAGCCAAATTATGAATACCAATAATGCCCGCTTCTGGCTTTTTGCTGCTTTTTCCCATACCAGCAGGGTCATCCTTCATTTTTATCACTTCATTAACAATAGAAGCACAGATTTCCTCCAACAGTTCTGTGGGAGCACTTTCTTCTGGATCATTTGTGGCATTCATTCGCACAAACTCGGGTTTGGTCATTTTGGGCCATACCATTGGATTATGAGCATCTGTGTTTAGCATTATAACTGCGTATGCAAGAACATAAGCAGTGTCGGTAGAAATAAAAAGGACAATGCATGATGAATTTAGAGACAATTTCAAACCGCTTATTTGTGAGTGAGTAATTAAACTATGCATTTATGCTTTATCTCTAACAGGTCAAACAGGCAAAATAACATAAAATACTAAATAAAGAGATCGGACCAACTTTGGCATTTTGGCCAAACTGTATATTGATGCATAAAACCTCCTAATAATTTCATCAAAAAAAAGATTAATATTAAATATATAAGGTTTTTGCAAACACATTTGACCCACTGATTATCTATATACTCCGGACTAATAAAATACTTAAAATCAACCTGCCACGCCGTTTCAACCAGTACAAATTTCCCCATTTGACCCGTTACCCAACGCAATTTGCCACCAGTTAAGATAGTTCTTCGAAAAGTTCAAAGAAAGTAAATGATGGAACAGTTTACATTTAGGTTAAACCGTGATACATACTATTGGTAATTTATTTGGGTGTTGAGACTTGAAAGAACGGTGAGTTGAACAAGAGGAAATGTATAGAAAGATGCTTACCGCTCTGCAAATTTTTCCATTATAAGATCAATCTTCTGTGCTTCACCAGGAAGCCGAAAACCTCTAAGAAATTCACGGATTGCGGAATGAAATTTCTTTCAGCGAAGTTCATAGAATCAACATAAGCATGCATTACAGCAAGAGGAAACTCCTCATGTTGACCCAAGTAATCACCGATCATCGCCTGGAAGCCCAGAAGAAAAAAAAGAACAGTCATAAAAAGCTAATCCAGAATGGACCTTAATATATCCTAAAATATGAATCGTACCTTATCCAAGCTAGGCGTGTTTCTGAGAAATTGAGCAACTGACACTGGCGCATTCTCCACTAAACTATTTGATTTCAGGAATACAATACCCTTGACAGGATGACGGTTGAACTGCAATTTATAAATATTCAAACTCAACATGAGAAGGGCATGAAAGTGAAGTGGTAGTATCATAGAAAGCTTGATATGATCGAGACTACATCAAGAAGGTAATTTCATAATACTTTTGAAGAAAAAAAGTCCCTTTGCAGATATCTCTCTTTCAGTATAGAAGTACCTCAGATATTGCCGCTTCCATGGTAGACTTATGAGCTTTGACTTTCTCAAAGTTGCCTTGAGATTCTGCAGCTGAAGAATTTTCCTCTACTGATTTTTGCTCTTCATTCTGCTTTGACTCTCTCCGCAACTTCTCCCAATCAACTAGTGATTTCAGTACACTCACAAGGCACTAAAATAGGAACGAACAAAGTTAAAACGTCTAAAAATGAAGCAACTTATTGCGTATAACAATATACAAACCTGAAGAGATGATCCTTTAATTGATCCAATTTGAGTAGCATTAACTGAGTTTGGATCCACGTTCTGAGTCCCATGGGCAATTCTTGATAGAGTGGTCACCTAAATGTCAAAACAAAATTACAAGAATCATGGTCACCTCAGAGCGCTAGGAAAATATGACAATCATCAACAAGGGTTTGGCATTTAAATTACCATTTTTTCAAAACAATTTGGAGCATTAAGATCACAGTCATAGTTAACATAAAGATCAACGAGCATCTGAGGGTCCTTGTAAACTTTCTCTTGCATCTCCAGCATCCTGCAAGAGTGGCTAGTGAATATAGACTGTCTACATTCTGTGTCTAAGCATGAACCAATAAGCACTGAAAGTGGAGTTGGCAAATGGACTGGTCGGCCCACGGGTCAAGACATGTACTTTTCGTGCATTATTATAGAGGTATGGATCGAGTTGACCCAAGACACTTCTAAAAACAACTGTACATTTTCTATAACTACTTCGTGTGTCAGATATAATTCCAAAACTCATACTATTTCAAAAATAACCTAAAATTTTCAACGTATTATGAGATCTTATACAGCTCAATACGCATTAGGTGACTTTTTACCTGCTTGACCTATTTATTCTCATTTACATTTTCTTTACCTGTTATAAAAAAAATAGCCAAAATCAACCCATTTATAACTAAATTGATGGAAATTGCCACCTCCGCCTAACTCATTAAAACGAGCTAAGCTGCTCGTAAGCTACTCCGGATCAGCTCAGTAAAAGCTCAAAATGAGCTGAGCTTAAATGAGCGCTTCATACCAAATATTAGACTCGGGGGCCTAAATGGGCATTAGAAATACCTAAGTGTGCAATTGTATGTGTACTTAACAAGCTCGAGCTTAGTGTGCTTAACAAGTCGTTGAGCTTAATCAGATTAATATTCGAGCCGGAGCCGAGCAGAACTCGTGGGATACATCACAAGTCAAGCTCAGGGTAAAAACATAAGGCTCGAAATGAGCCAAGCTCGAGCTTGAGCTTTGTGAATTTTAAACGAAGCAAGCCCGAGCTCTGATAAGCTGAGGCTTGGTTTGGCTCGTTTCCACTACTAGTTAATTGTTGCAGGTTAGTCGTGTCAGGTTAGTCGTGTCTGTTCAAGGTTTTGAAAATAAGCCTCACACGTTGAAACAAATATGAGGCAAGTGACGAGAAAAACAAATCATACCGGAGAACGCTTAATTTGAGTTTGAGTGGGTAGTCATAGCCATCCAAAGATCGCAGAACAACCAACGGAAAGAAGATACCAATTTCAACCTGAAAATGAATTTTATGTGTCACCAAGAGATGAAAATAGCACATGTACACAGAAAATTATAAGCACTGCTATCAAATATAGTGGGAACCTTAAGGCTTTCCCTAAAACGCAACAATAGCACAGCAAAAATTCCAGTTGCATACTGTCAAGATAGAAAAAAGAAAGATAATGAAGCTCCTCAAGAGAAGTGTGGTTCATCTGAACATTCTCATCACCTGAAGAACCTTCTTCAGCCTTTGTGGATGAAAGCAAAGGATGATGTAACGGTTCAAGCAGCTCAGACACTTCACTACCAGTCTATCACAGAAATGTCAGGGTCCATCCCGGCTTTAAGACTACTAGTTCAGAAAGTCAATACAACCACTAGTTCAAACTGTTCTTGAATGAGCCTAAAATATAGAAAGTAGCATATTTTTCCCGCCAGCAGGCGAGTGAATTATCTAACATAAAAACTAGTAACCGTAGGAAGTTTCCTAGCAACTAATGGTCATTCAACTGAAACCGAGATTACCTAACATGTTATTCAGTTTGCTTGTGATCCTATCTAAAAAAATAGAAATCTCTAAGCTGTGAATGGTTGGTTTTAACTTTTAAGTTTTAACCATCTTGTAGTAGCTGGGATTCTTATGTTTGATTGACGAACCTCCTAAAGACTAACGAGTATGTCTGAATCATTTAGTTTGGTATTATTAAAAAACTGATATCTAGAAATAATTATTTATCCATCTTGTGCCCCTCAATTCTAATACCACCTAATGACTTATGACTGACTGGAGACAAGAAATAACAGTTTAACCTCATTCATCATCAGATAAACTACTAAGATATGAAGCTCCCATAAGCATGTTACATAAAGCAATGAACTAATCATCTTTGCTAAACAAATTAATCTATTGACAATAATAAGCTGT
>BQNB010016382.1:4975-71719 GCA_026074375.1 Tanacetum coccineum
AAATAGAAGACGTGCTCCAAACGTAGTCGAACCCGAGCTTCGTACTATCGTTGAAGTTGCACCAATGGCGGAACGAACAATGGAAGAGCTACTCCGAGCACCCACGGAAGGGTATGGAGAAGCTATCATCATAGCGGAAATTAATGCGGATCATTTTGAAATTAAGACGAATTTGTTACAATTAGTTCAAGCTAGCCCATTTCATGGTTTTGAGAGGGAAAATCCCCATACTCATATTAATAATTTCAAAAGGATTACCTCGACTTTAAGATTTAGGGATGTACCGAACGATGTGATTAAGCTTATGATGTTTCCATACTCGCTCGAGGGGGCCGCTAGAGTTTGGTACGATAAAGAGCCTTCTAATTCTATCTTGACTTGGGAGGATCTCGTAACCAAATTCGTGAATCAATTTTTCCCTCCCTCGAAGACCAGTCACTTAAAAAATGAAATTTCTCGTTTTACCCCAAAATTAGAGGAGACATTTAGTGAAGCATGGGAACGATTTAAGGAAATGCTTAGAGCTTGTCCCCACCACGGATTTACAAAGTTAACCCAAATAGAACCTTTTATAACGGTTTGAACGACAACGATCAAGACTCCTTAAATGTCGCTGCGGGTGGAAATCTTTTGAGTAAGACGACTAGAGAAGTTTTGAATATAATTGAGAACAAATCAAAAGTGCGTTATTCACAAAACAAACCAAATGATTCTAGGATGAATACAACTTCTAGGGAAAGCGATAGTAAGACGGATGAGAGAATTGATAAGCTTGCGGACCAACTTTCGACCTTAGTTGAGATTGTTTCTAAAAAAGTTGCCACTCCCGCTCCCGTTAAAGCGGTTGAGGAAACTTGCGTTACTTGTGGTGGTGCCCATTCTTGGTATAATTGTCCGACTACCGATAACAACCAGGCTAGTGTTTGTGCGACTACGGGTACTTACAATCAAGTTAACCCTCCGAACCGTGTTAGTAACCAAATGGCACCACCAGGTTTTGCTCCGGTGCAAAACAATGGTCAAAATAGGTTTAATCAGAATCAAGTTCAAGGGAATAGTTTTAATCGGGGAAATAATTTTCATGGAAATCAAGGATTTCAAAATAATCATGCTCCGCATTTTCAGAACCAAAGATTTCAAAACCAACCTTTTCAAGTGCCTAATAATCAAGTTCTTGTAAAAACCCCCCAAAAATCAGGGTAGAAGACGGTATTGGTAACAATGGGGTGCTACATCAAAGTACAACAATCAAGATATAGGAAACGACCATAAATGGACGTTTAAGACAAGATTTCATTTGATGCCATAGCAAAATATCAGAGTTTATACATTAGGTCCCATATGTTTTAAAAGTCATAAACATTTCAAGTACATATTTAATTAAACAAAAGCTTCATAATACCAAAAGATGACTTAAGTTTTTAAAGATAATAAAAGTTGCATAGACTTAGAAATAAAACACTAGAATCCGTCTTCATTGATAATCCGCCATGGCTCCCCTCAATCTTAATTCCATAGGACCTGAAATTTACATGCTAAAAGTCAACACAAATGTTGGTGGAAATCATAGGTTTATCGGTAAAAAGGGTGGACCACAAGATCGAAGTAATAGTAGACTCTGAAACACATTCAGTAGTCCAAAATGTTTATTATTGCACTAAGCTCATGACCCCGAAGCCTTAACTAGATTTGTGCCCCAATCAGAATATAGGATGCTTGCCAACAACCTAACACCTCTTAATGTTAAATGCACCTTGATCAAACTAGTGACCCAAGGAAAGGTGGGGAATTGGTCTAGTCCCGATTGATCTATCCTTAAACACTGTGCATTATACAATAGCAATTAAACGGTTCTTGATAAATAGGGATTCACGGCAATAAGGTAACTTAGGTTAATGAATAAGGCAGTTATCTGGTAGCATACTTTAGGATTAATGTTTTATTAACTTAGTACCGACAGTAAAAAGTTAGTATGACAGTTATACTTAGTACCGACAGTACAACTGTGTTAGATACTGTTAGTTAGTTAGTACGTTAGTAGAAAAATAAAATAGTTAGTAACGATTAGAAGATATTTTAAAAGATATTTGTGAGATATTTGTCTGAAAAGTATGAAAGACCCTTTTTTGGGTTTTTCACTTGATCTAGAAAAGGGATAAACTATTGACATAGTTAGATATATTTGAAATTGACAATTACAAATCATACAAACATATCCTAGTTAGCAATCTGTGGCGGGGGGGGCCTATCAAGAACATTTTCAACAAAGTTGTTATTTCTGTTAAATCATTATTCTTCTTTAGTAATTGTGTTAAGATTCCGCATAACTATTGTATTCAAGTCATTGTTGTCTAATAGTCTGTTGTATTTATAATCCAGGCTATCATCCTTTATAGGACTGCAAGATCCATTCACAAAAAGGAACCAAATTGGTATCAGAGCCTTGTAAAGAAACTTTGAATTGACGGAAGAACAATTTAAATCCAATAACCATGTCTGGAACAATGATGAAATCCCACATCCACCACCTCCTCCACAAGAATAACTCAACAAAAACCAAACAACAACAAACTCCTCAAACAGTCTCAACAATCAAACTACCATTCTCAAAAAGGCGTGGAATAAGAATATGGGCTATGAAGATAGAACACTATCTGGCCCCATACAGACTATCCAATTTGGGAAGGTTATCAAAATTGGGAATGGTCCTGTATCAGTCTACACTGGATACAACAGGACAGCATTATAAATTTTGCCTCACTATACACTGCAGAGGTGAGATGGTGCTAAGATGAGAGAGAAAGAAAAGCTAGGACCACTTGCTGATGGCCATTCCAGATGATCTTCTAGCTAAATTCCCAAAAGATGATGCAAAAAGTTATGTGGATTGCATAAAAATCCAGATTTGGTGGAAATGATGAATCCAAAAAGATGAAGAAAGTAAATCTTAACAGCATACAATTTGAAGGTTTTACAGTATAAAACTTCAGAAGGAATTCTTCAACCGGATATGAGAGATTCCAAAGGTCTACTCAGTAACGCTAGAGATTCATGGTGAGGTGTATCTACTGAAGATGCAAATCAAAAGTTTTTGGATGTCTTACACTTATGCCTTGGTTACAAGTTTCCTTTGATCATGAGGAACACAACCAGGAATGGACAGTCTTAGTTTTGATGTCTTGTTACAATAAGCTAAGTGTCTTTGAAAATGATTGAAAGCCTCTACTTGCATCATAATCAAAACTTGACAAAATATGCATTCGTCTCTGAAAAAACACCACAGTACTATGATGTTTGTACTGCCTTCATGGTTGTGTCACACTCGTCTGGTCATTGTTTAAAGACAATATGATCAAACCATAAACATATCTTATTCCTTGCTTGCATCGTCAATTAGTTGTCCTAACGGGATCATGAGGACTTAGATTCAGGTTGATGAATATGTTCTAGAAGAAATGGACTTGAAATGGTAAGTGGCAAATGATCTCCATGAGAATTAACTAAGTTCCAAATAGAAGACTGGTAGAAAACTACAGTTTGTTGCAAAAGAACCTGTTGGTTTTTGATAAAACAAAAGTGGAATGCTTCTCAAATGCCACAAAACAGGGCATTTTGCAAGAGAGTTAGTTAGAACGAAGGTATGAGAATAGAAGGAGAAGATTGATGGAATACTGGGAATAGAGATGGGAGATGAACTAGCAATAGAGATGAAAGCATATCTGGTTAAGAAAGAAGAATCTGAGCTTTTGTGACAGTTGAGGGAGATATTATGAGTAGACTGGGACAAACTCATTCAGATAGATAAATGTAACTATGCTTTCATGGCTTACAACAGCACAGGATCAGACATCACTGGTCTTTTTGTTCATATGAGTGCAAAGAATCTTATGTAACATTAAAAGACTGTTTGATATTCAAAAAAAGAGCAACTTTGTCATGCTAGTGTTAAATAAACAGCTTATACTAATGGTCTTAAGGAAAGTTGATGCAACAAGCTTGTTTGTCCATCAACATAAAATCAACTTTTGGTATGAACAAAAGATCAAATTTATGAAAATAGATTTAGTGATATAAAACAGATGTTCTAACAATACCATAAGACATTGTTGGCTAAAGATCAAAAAGAAAAGATGATTTAGATTGTAATTGTACACAAATGGAATATTCTTAAAATTCTTGGTTTAAATGGCAAAATATTTATGAATGCAGAGTTAAGTTGGGCTTGAGTATGGTGATTATAGATTATTTTAGTGGGAATTTTGAGCTATGAATATGAGTTTTTCAAAGTATCTTTAGGTGCATTGCAAGTGATTTTGAAAATCACTTTGCATAAAGGTTCTTTTATAACACTTGTGAAATGCAAGCAGTTCTCACCATGACAGGGCATTATATGCCTTGGACCTGATATTGAAATAGGATGACTCAAAATTACATTGGTCCAGAAAAGACTCAATCCAAATGAACCTAGACTCCCAATCTATGAAAGTTGTTACCTGTGACTCTAACTTGTACTTAAAACATCTGAATTAGTGTTTGAACAGTTGTCAAATGAATCAAATGTAGAAGTTTCAACCTAAGGTTTGGTTGGAAGCTCCTATTCATTGAGGAGTATGAATCAGATAGTGATAATGATGATGAGATGTGTATGTAAACAATAGAAGATATTGTCACACCTAGTTTTGCTTACCAAGCATGTAAAAACTCTTGTGAAAATGTTTAGAATAGTCTAACACATAGTCAAAAACCTTAAGGTTAAAAACAAAACAATTTGGTGAAAGGGGATTACTGAAAGTGCCATGTTTTGTCTGGGGGAGTATTAGTTCATTTAATAGAGATTGGTGTTATCTGTAAAAATTGGCCCGTAAACAAGTGAGCTACATAAACAAAATATGTCTCAGGGTATATGGTTCAAGGGAAAAGACCAAACAAGAATTTAGGGATACCATTATAATGGACAATACTCTAAAAAGAGTAATTACGACCAGTTTGTCACTTTGGCAGTCAAAACAAGAACTGGTAATAATCCAGTTAAATACTGTTAAAGATAGCTAGGTACTACATGTTAGTACTGATAGGACTATATATTAACAAACAGACAGTATAACAAGCACTGCTCTGAAGAGTTTAATACTGTTAAGCCTCTTGTGAATGATTGTAAGACCACAAAATGCTTTTAACAAATACTCATTACTACCATCACAAGGACTTTATAAGGAACAACAAGTACTAAGAGACAAATTGAGAAACCTAAAAAGATTTATATTGTACGTAAAAGCAGTAGTTAGTATTGTGGGGAAAAATGGGTCTATTGCTGTTAAGTCTCAGCAAGTGTGTTAAATGGAGCAAAACGCCTGGATACAACAATGTATTCCTCTCCAAAAACAATGGTGGATCAGCCTTAGAATCATCTCATCTTTAAAAGATCCACTCGGCAAGACTCAGGCCCAAACAGGCTTGGGTCCCTAAGAGAGACTAAAACTATTTTCTTTTGACATGTGCAGGAAAATCCTCAAGACTTTAAAGAATAAAGGAATAAGTGATTGTGGGATGTTCCTAGGCAAATGACAACGGGACAAGACTTAACTTGCTGACCTATCAAGACTCATGGTGGCCCTGTTGCTTTGGAGGGAGTAGAGGATATATTACTGGGAAAGGTAAAATACAAACTGGTAAGTTAGATTTTGAGGATGTAAGCTTTGTGAAAGAACTTCAGCATTTCAATCTCTTTTCTGTGTCACAAATGTGTGACAAAATGAACAAGGTTCTGTTTACTGACACTGAATGTCTTATTTTGTCTTCCAGACTTTAACTGCCTGATGAAAATCAAATATTACTTAAAGTTCCCAGACAAAACAATATGTACAGTTTCAATTTAGAGAACATTGTTCCTTTAGGAGGATTGGCTTGTTGATTGCAGAGGTTCTTTTGATGAATCTAACTTATGGCATAGGAGGTTGGGTCATGTAAATTTCAAAAATTTAAATAGACTTGTGAAGGGAAACCTTGTAAGAGGTTTACCTACAAAGCTTTTTCAAAATGACCACACTTGTGTTGCTTGTCAGAAAGGAAAGCAACACAAAGCTTCTTGTAAGGCCAAGTTAGTTTTGCTCTATAGCCACACCCTACAACTTCTTTCATATGGATTGTTTGGAATCCTACATCTATTACGGAGCATAATAACATTAAGACCTATTGTTTGGTTATCAAATGATGATTTTAGCTGATTTAGTTGGACATTTTTCTTAAGTTCTAAGTATGAAGCTAGTGAATCTTAAAGGACTTTATAAGACAAATAGAGAACCAATTGAATCAAAAGGTTAAACCATTTGATGTGATAATGGAACAGAATTTAAAAACAGGGATATTATTGAATTCTGTGGTTTAAAAGGGATCAAAGGAGGGAATATTGCAATTGCCAGAACTTCCACAACAAAATGGAGTTGCTAGAGAGAAAGAAACAGGACCTTATTGAGGGCAGCATAGCAACATGCTTGCAGTTTCATTCTTTACATAAAACTTTTTGGGTGAAGCAGTAAGTAACTGCTTGCCTAGGTTCTTATACAGAGGTTTTTGTGACTAAGCCTCATAATTAGAACGCTTTTGAACTTTTAACTGGTTAAAACCCAATTATAAGTATTATAAGACTTTTGGGTGCCATGGTCATATTGAATTACATACGACACTGGGCAAATTTGCTGGTGGAAAATTCTGTTGGGGATTTTTGGGTGGGTATTTCTACAAAGCAAGGCTTTTAGAGTATTCAATCTTTTAACAAAAGAGTGAAAGAAATCCTATCTCAATAAATTCTTAGAGAACAACCCAATGTTGCAGGAATAGGACCAATTGGCTTTTTGACCATGATTATTGACTGATTCAATGAAACCTATTCTTTCTGTTAGGTTCAGAAATCAACTAACTTTCATGCTGGTCAACAAGCATCTAACCAAAATGAGGTTCAAAAGACAAAATTGATTCAGGGAAATTCTTCAATAGAAGATGAGTTGCTCATGACTGTTTTGAAGTTCCTTATTGGCATTGTATTCTTCCACAAACAACTCTTCTTTCAAAATCAGACGAAAAGAGATAGAAGTCCCAGAGAGGTTAGGAACAAGTCTTTCTGGATGTCTGTTGCAAGATCTCTAAAGGCAAGAGAAAGAAGCTAATGTGGAAGCTGAAGCTCTCATAAGGAATCATGATCATGACACTGAGATAAGGCAGTTTACTCAGGCAGAAAGTGGAAAAGACTAGCAGTACTAACATTATTAGTACTGTTAGCACAACAGCTAAAGCTAGCGGTACTAACTTTGTTAATACCGTTAGCATACCAATTTTGGTACTGCCAGTGCAAATGAGGGACTATCTTCTCTTACACAACCAATTCGCAAGAAGAATGACTATGATATACTACCGCTTGAGGATATTAATGAAGATGCTACTGTTGGTATCCTTTACTACCATGCATCTTATGATGGTGAGGGTGAGTGGCTGACTTTCACAAATTTGGAATCTTTTTGTGAATGTTTCGTCCTATTCCCCGCCATCAAGAGTTCATCCCCTCTCATCCTTCAACACTCATTCTTGGTGATCAACATCAGCAGTACAATACAAGAAGCAAAGTTCAATAAAATTTCTGAAGATTTATGCGTTTGGTTTTAGTTATGTTCAAAAGCAAAGTGAGAAACCAATATGGGATTTCATATTGTTTCGGTTTGCATGTTTTCATATCTCTACATGAACCAAAGAAAGATTTTCAGAAGATCTTGGAAGTGAAAGTTGGGTTGATGAATGCAGAAGAATGGTGCAGTTTGAAGATTCAATAAGGTTTGGATTCTAATAGATTTGCCTTATGAAAGAAGGCTATTCGGTCACTTGGGGTGTATAGGAATATTGAAAGGTTAAAGAGGGTGTTGTCAGGCAACAAAGCTTATTAGTTGCTCAGAGGACACAGAAAGAGAAGGATATAGTCTATGATGAAGTTTTTGCTCTGTGGCTAGACTTTGAGCCATAAGGATCTTTTTAGCATATGCCTCCCTATATGGGGTTTTTTAGTCTCATCAAATGGATGTGAAGAGTGCCTTTCTCTATGCAAGTTAGATGAAGAAGTTTATGTGTTCAAACACCGGTTTCCAAGATCTAGTCTCCTCAGGTAAAGAAAGTTATACACAGTGGTTTAAGCTTGTTTTGGGCTACATCAAGCTCCAGAGCTTGGTATGTGCTACTTTATCCACTTTCTTATTGAAGTAGGGATAATGAAGAGGCGACATAGACAAAACTCTCTTCATGAAGATAAGACAAACATGATATCATTTTAGTTCAAGTCTATGTGGATGACTATCAATCTTGATCTACAAAAGAAGTCTTGGTTTAATGGAGTTTGAAGCTTTGATGAAAGTAGATTTCAGAAGATGAGTTCAATGAGAGCTTACTTTCTTTCTTTGGCTTACAAGGTCAAACAGAAAACCAAATGGTATTTTCTAAGCCAGATAAGTATGTGATGAAATCCTAAAGAACGTTTACTTTGCAAATGTAGTCTATTTATCGCCAGTACACCAATCGAAAATCAGAAGCCTTTTGTCAAAGATGAAGAAGCTAGTGTGTGATGTGCATCTCTATAGATCTATGATTGGCTCCTGATGTATGTGACTGCTTTAGACCTGACATTATGTTTTCAGTCTGTGCTTGTTCTAGGTTTCAAGTCACTCCAAAGACATCTCATTTGACAGCACCTAAAGGGCAAACCTAAATTAGGCCTTTGGTATCCTAGAGAATCTACATTCGACTTGGAATCTTACTCAGACAGTGATTATGCTGGAGCAAATCTTGACAGGAAATCCACACAGGAGGTTTGGTCCAATTTCTTGGTCAGAAGACTCATTTACTATGGCAATGCAAAAAGCAAACCATTGTAGCTACTTCCTACAACAGAAGCTGAATATGTTGCTGTTGCAAGTTGCTGTGGGCAAGTATTATGGATTCAAATTCTACACCCCCCCCCCCCCCAACCCCCCCCCCCCCCCCCCCCCCCACAAGTTAGATTATGGGTTCAATTTTCATGAACACAAAGTTCTACTTGATAATGAAAGCACAATTGCCTGGTAAAGAATCTCTGTATATCACTCTAAGACAAAGCATATAGCTATTAGGCACCATTCATAAGAGACGCCTATGAGAAGAAACTTCATTCAAGTGTTAAGATCCACACCAATGACAATGTAGCTGATCTTCTAACCAAGGGCATTTGATGTATGCTCGATTTCAGTTTTGGTGTTTCTATGGCCATGGTAAACCCATAAGTGCATTGGTTTAAGGGAGGCATCTTGATCTGATCAGCCGTGGATGACCGAGGTGCTAAAAACTCTACATAGCTATGCCCTCTCATCAGGGAATAACCCAACATCAAAAAGCATACTCTTCCTCAAGTACCTATACAACATGGCATTCAACTTTTGTTCACAGTTCACCCCTAAATCCTTACACACACCTTTTTACCCATCAAGATTCAAATCATCATCAAGCATACAATTACTAAACGTACCAACAAAGTGTTCAATTTCATGATCATGTGTTAAGAAGATTGCTCAAGAATTCCTTTGTGAAGCATTTTGAAGACATGAGATTATGTAGACCATCTAAAGAGTACTTTCAGGTAAAAATGGTTAGTATGTGTTGATGGTGAGGACGCAACTTTGACAAAGATCACCTGAATAGTGACTCATGGTTAGATGGTTCAGGTGAGGAGTCTACTCGTTTTAATGTTGTGTGGACTATTTAACCCTTTGTTGATTTAAGAAGGATTTAGAGAGTCACTGATAAGAAGTTACTAATGGTACTGAAGCATTCCTGATACTTACATTGTTCATTCTTTGTTTGGACAAAGTTAGTACCGACCCAATGTTAGTTAGTACCGCTTGAAAAGTTATCTGTACCGCTTAGAGTCGATTGGAAATTAATTACAGTCACTGGGTACAAAGTGCAATTTGGACGTTTTCTTGGAATTAGGTCACCAAAACCTATAAGAATCCATTTCAACCGCCCGCTTACTCACGCAATCTCTCCAATTGATATTCTTAATTTACAAGCCCTAATTTCTTCGTACCGCACGATCACTCTTTCGAAGCATATGTGCTCTTGAGTCCTGTTCCTAGGAACATAACATGATCGCCTGTTTGGAAAAGACTGAAGGAACATGTGGTTCATGAAGTGTTTAATTTTCTTCATCGAAGTTTTATTTCTCATGCGCTCACTGTAGTCCTGGTGTTCAATCACATTCGATTGTACAGTTTGGACGTCTGCTAAGTTCCAAACAATCATCAAGCAAGTCACATAACTGCCAAAGTAGCTGGCAAGTTTAGTGTCTCATCTCTGAAGCTTCTATTCGTACTGATCGACTTTTTGATGATGTAATGGGTTAGACACCACTTCCAAATCAAGCTATCTTTGATGCTATTCAAATTATGGGATTGGAAGGGATTAAACTGTTGTTAACATTTAATAAGCTTTGTTCTTCACCCAATGGAGGTTTTTATTTCAACAATTAACATTGTTTAAGCTCCAAATGTCACCTCTTGAGGATAAAATCCTACAATATTGCCAATGCTGTAATATTGTTTAACACTAATAAAAAGTTAATTTTTCTAAATGATTTTTGATGGATGATTAGAACTTTTAGTGGTTAAGAAAAGTTTGTTATGTTCCTGTTTTATTTCTATTTTTTTAGCTAAACAATTTAAGTTAATGTAGCTGTTCCTTTAGATCACTTTCCTGTTAAATAGGTTTAAGCTAGTAAAGTTTTTTTCTTTCTATGGGTAAAGGGCAAACATTCTTTCAGCAAAAAATTTACACCTTTGTTGATAATATGTTGGTCCAACCAACTCAGAAAAGAGGGTACTTCTTCAGAAAGTCTATTGAACGCACCCTTCACACTCCCATCTCCTGAACCTAGTGAAGCCACAAATGGTCAATTGATGAATAATCTTTCTGCTCAATCTAGTGAGGTACCATTGAGCAAAATCCCTGACCATTTCACCAAGTCCTTCAACCTGACTTCACCAAAACCCTTCCCTACTCCTAATATTCCTGATTCATTCCAGAAACATACTGTTGAGAATCTTGGAGATCATTCATTCAAGGATACATCCCTTTCAGGGAAATGGTTGGATGCAATGTCTCTCCAAATGTATATGATCTTTGTATCTCTTTGGTGTAAAAGGTTTCAGATCAAGACCAAGGAAATTAAATCTTAAAGGCCAGATCACCAAAGCTCAAAAGAAAGCTCATCCTGTCTTCAAACACTTCACAGCATATCAGAATGAGTATATCACAAGGAACAAAGAACTAAAGGAAACATCTCTCAAAGAAAAAGGAAGGTTTGCAAATAAAGTCTGTACTCAAAAAGGGAGGAAGAATGCAAAAGATATGGTATTTAAAGCAAAAAGAAACTGTCAAAGTGAAGGGAGGACAAAGAAATGATGGGATTGAAGAAAAGGAAACTGATGAAGTATGGACTTAGTTACTGAAGATGAAGTTAGTACTGCTAAGAAAGGGTTTAGTCACGACATTTGAAAAAGTTAGTACCGACAGACCTAAACTTAGTGACTGAAGATCTCATAAGTTAGTATGATGTACATAATGGAAAAGTATGATGATCAAGTTCGTGCTTCTGAAGAGATCTTTAAAGGTTTGAACAATGACAAAGGAAGGTTTATTGTAAGAGAATGTTGAAAGTACGCTGCACAAAAGGTAAGTACTGAAGAGCAATCCTAAGGAAAGAAATTGCTTTCTCAGCTTCTCATACATCCTCTCTGACACCCACATCTGGTGATATGTTGGAGTGATGAAACAATGCTACATTATCATTCAACATGAGTAAAGCCATATCCATTTCCCCCCCCCCCTAGAAATAGAGAATAGGTGTAGAACTGAAGATGTTTGAGATCATGATAGACATTAAATCTTCTACAAAAATCATCACTCACTTTTAAAGCCTCTTCCAAAAATTGATCTAAAGACAAAGGAAGAAGAAGATTGAAGAGGAGGATGAAACTGGAAAGTGAAGTTGATGTAATCCACAAGTTGTAAAGAAAATTCAAACAGCTTGAGAATGATGAAGAGTTTGCTAGGAAAGTCCAAGAAGAATGGGAAGCTGAAGAGGAGAAAAACAAAATTGCTGAAGAAGAAGAAGCTAATGAAGCTCTCATTAAAAACTTTGATGATGTAAAAGCAAGAATTGAGGCAGACATAATTCTAGCTGAGAGAATCTTCAAGAGCAAGAAAAGAGAGCTGTTTTACAATAGAAGAAAGAGCTAAATTCCTTCATGATACAATTGATGCTCAAAGAAAGTTTCCTTGCTCAACAAGATAACAACTAAAAGGAATAAACCTCCAACCAAGATTCAACTCAGAAAATTCAAATGATAAAACCTACTTAAAAACATGTGGAAACTTCAACATTCATATTTGAAAGCAAGAAGTTTGAAGACATACAAGCTTTGTATAAAACATTTAATGAGGTTTACCTAAACATTTCATTTCCTTGGAAGTCTGCTAAAGATGAAAGGTTTATCAAACAGTTGAATAAGAAAAGAAGTGGTTTATCTAAATCTGAAGTGATCAAGGAAGACACCAAAGAAGAAGTCAAGGATGAGGATAAAGATGAAGAAAGTACTAGAAAAAGAAAGCTAGGTACTAGGAAGAAGATGAAGTCAAGAAAAAGAAGATACATTCAACACACTTCTGAAGATGATAGTGACAAAGAAAATGATGATCTGAGGTTATATTTAACTATAGCTCAGGATGAAGATAAAGAAGTAGATTATGAGATTCTTGACAGAAAATATCCAATCATTGACTGGAAGACAGAGTGTTTTGGAACAAAACCACAACCTGATGAAGCTAAATCTATTGAAGAGATCAATTTGAATGTGGTAACAAGAAGTAATGGACAGCAAAGACACTTTACTGTTTTAACATCAGTATTGTCCATATTTGATAGAGAAGATCTCAATGCTGTTTATCAACTGGTAATGAATAAATACCAAGATGAGATGCCTGAAGGTTTTGAAAGAGTTCTTTGGGGAGATTTAATGGTTTTGTTCAATCCTGAATGAATACAAGATGTGTTGTGGGGATCACAAGCAAGAATGGAAATAATCAGTTTTGGAAAGTTGCACAAATTCCTCAGGGGTACACACTTTATGACAATGTAAGGAGTAGTCATTCATAAGCTAACAGAGAAGAAGTTCCTTTTTATTAAAGAAGGAATACTGGGTGCAAATATTAATTTAAGATTAGAGTCTGAAGAAGAAAGTACAATGGCATTGGAATTGATAAGATTTATCAAGAAGTACTTGCTGACCTTTAAGAATCTAATGATCAAGACTGATGGAATTGAGAAGGGTTTGAGTGTTGGCTAACCACCACACAACAAATGGTTATCAATTCACCATGCTTAACAGGCATAAGAATTGGCTAGTCCACAAGCAAACGGCTTGGGGTAAAGACTTCTCAAATCCGTTGATGGTTGACAGTTTACCAAAAACTGTATGGTAATTAACTCACCATATTCTTAAGATGAAGAGTTATCTATCCCAGAGCAAATGGCTACTGGTAAAGGAACATCAATTTCCGTTTATGGCTGGTTGTTTGCCAATAAAACATAAAGCCAACTTAGTTGGATTGTAGGTATCAAGATGTTGCTTTGTGGCTGAAAAGATGTTGCTTTGTGGCTGAAAAGATGTTGCTGAATTGCTGAAAAGTCAAGGATGCTGCTATAAAAGGATAGACTGTACAAGTTTAAGAAATCATGAAGAATGTTTGGATACCTTCCCTCTTTGCAAGTCAAGAAGCTTAAAGAACAATCAAGCTCGTCAAAGGAATGAAGATAATGAAGTAATATTAGTTTAAATTCATGGTTAAGGGGGGAGGTTTGTTAGGATTAATAGTTTTATTAACTTTGTACGAAGAAAATAGTTAGTACTGACTGTTTTACTTAGTACCGATCAGTTCAAAGATGTTAGTTACTGTAGTTTAGTTTGGACAGTTAGTAGTAAAATAGTTAGTACCGATAAGAAGATATTTAAAAGATATTTGTGAGATATTTGTCAGAAAGTCATGAAAGACTTTTAGGGTTATCCTTGATCTATAAAAGGATAACTATTGACATAGTTAGATATATATGAAATAGACAATTACAAATCAAAACAACATATCATAGTTAGCAATCTGTGACTATCAAGAACTCTTTTCATACAAAGTTGATTATCTCTGTTAAATCATTTTCTTCTTTTAGTACTTGTGTTAAAGATTCAGCTTTAACATAGTTGTATTCATGTCATTGTTTTCTATATAGTCTGTTGTATTTAATACATCCGGCTATTCATCCTTTATAGGCTGCCAAAGATACATTCACAAAAAGGGAACCCACACATACACTTTGAAATACACTTGTGTTCAATAGTAAACAGCAATGGTAATTCACCCGTAAAGTTTTGTTCAAAACAATCAAAGTAGTAAAAAGGGGGCCTATGAACTCACCTCATATTTCTGCGGTGAATGGTAATCTAAAGGTATTCACAATAAAAAATGTGTTCACGAAGGAATCCGAAGGCAAACTAATCCAATATAGGTCATATAAAGTACTAAAACTTTGATTATGTATTAGCTAATCATACTATCGTTCGGGCTATCATAATTAAGAGGTCATGTAGGGAGTTTTTTTGAGGAGCTAGGATCTTTAATCTCGTAATCCAATACAACTCGTCGAATTCGACACCCCGAATAGAGGCTCTCATTAGAAACTCACTATAGTAATTTCATAACTTTGTTTAACTTTACACATATAATTCTATATAGCTACATCACCATCTAATCGTTTTAGTGAAATCATATTTATAAAGTAAAAATGTTTATAAGTATACTTTAGTAAAACTGGCATAACTTTCTCATTTTAAGTTCATTTCTTACGTCCACGCCTTCGTATTAAGACGAGTTATCAAAATATAACATTTTCAAATTTTGAGTTTTTCTCGATGAATAGTGATTTTACTGTTCATAACGGTTATATATTTATTTTTATAGATTTAGTTATCGTAAATCCCGTAAATGTCATAACTTATTCGTTTTAAATCGGTTTTTTGAGTTTCTAATCATTTTGGAATAGTCACGAGACGTAGTATTTTATAATAATGAAAACCCTACTGTTTGGATTTCGAATCCAAACAGGCCCTTTTGTATCTTTTATATAATTAATTGTATACTTGTTTTATGTACACTTTTCAACAATTTAAAATACCACAATTCCTTTATAACTCTTAATATACTTATGTCATGTATATTATATAGTCCAAGATCCATAATTTTTCCAATAGGTAAAGTATCACAAGTTCATTATACTTCACACTAAAATTTGATCTTGCCTTAATTTACTTTTAATCACTAGTTTATTATTAAAATTTCCACTTAAAACACATGTTTAAATACGTATAATTCATTATTCTATGATATTACATATCACATATATATGAAAAAGTGTACAAAATCATAATCACAAGTAAGTTATCATTTAACATGTTTTAAAAAAACCCTAAATGGTGAATTTAGTTTTATAGAACATTAACACATAAAAATGATAAAAGTATAAGACATAAAGGTTTATAGAAAACTTCTAGTGATGAAATGACTGAGAGAAATATAATCTAAACCCTTGTTTATATTTTTAAACCAAGCTTGCAAGATTAGAAACCTTAAACCCTAATCTTCCATTCTTTGCTTCAATACTTGTAAATGGTTAACCAAGGCTTGCAAACACCTTAATATATCTTAGAAATGATCTGTGATAGCTTGTATTTGTTGAAGCGTAGAAAAGTTTTAGTGGTTTCGGGAATACCTAAACGTAATTTATCGTGAAACGTAAACACTTTACGTAACCGATAAAAATAAATATAAAAAGTTAATTATTACTTTTGTAAAATAATATAACGCTTGCTTTATGAAAACTTTAATTTGTTTGGTGCCCGTTTACGTTAATTGTTGATTTTTAGTTTACGCGATTTTACTATATAATAAGAATTAAAAGTAGACGCGTATTAGAAAAAAACATAATTAGTAAAATATATGACGTCGTAAATGACCTGAAAATACGGAATGTTACAGTCTCCTCCTGTTAGAAGAGCCTTGTCCTCAAGGCTCAGGTTGCAACACCTGAGGAAGGGACGGGTTCAGAGAAAAGATTCGGATATTTCTTTCGGAATTGGTCTTCACGTTCCCAAGTATACTCAGTTCCTTGCCGAGAGTTCCAACGAACTTTAACCAATGGAATTCTTCTTCGCTTTAGCTTTTTCACATCTCGTTCTACGATCCCAATAGGCTCTTCGACAAATCGCAGATTTTCATCAATATCGATCTCATCCAAAGGCATGGGACATCTGGCTCTAGCCCATGCTTTTCTTGAGGTTTGTCACAGATACGTGGATAGTGATCACAGCTTAGCTCCTTGGGTAAAATCAGCCGATAAGCCACCGGTCCAACACCACTCTACGATTTTCAATTGGTCCCACAATCGTTGGTTGTAGCTTTCCTTTCTTACACAAATCGTACCCACTCCTTCCATAGAGATACCTTTAGTAACACTCGGGTCTCCAACTTGGATTTCAGATGGTTTACGCCTCCTTATCTGCATAGCTTTTCTGGCGATTCTAGCGTCTTCAATCTTTCTTAATTATTGAACAATCTTTTCAGTCGTTTCTATGCCACTATTTCTGGTACAATAAGCTGACTTTCTACCACTTCAGTCCTTAAGCACGGGGGATCTACATTTTCGCCCGTCTGTGCCTCGAAATGTGTGCGCTACTTAATGTTGTGTTGGTAAAAGGTGATTATAGGAAAAACTCAATCAATGGAAGGTTGAGTTTCCCAACATGCCACTAAAAATCCATATCATAAGCTCGAAGCATATCCCCAACGTCTAAATAGTTTACGCTCACTTTTGTCCGTCGGTCTAGGGTGGTAAGCCGGTACTATCGTCTAGTCTCGTGCCCAACGCTTTATGGACTAGCTTGCCCATATGTGTGACGTGAAGAGACCATCAACGGTTGAAATGATTGACACCGGCACACCATGTCTCGCTACAATCTCATTGGTATAAATCTTTGCTAACTTCTCCGTCTTGTAGTCTTCACGAATAGGTAAGAAGTGAGCTGACTTGGTCAATCTATCCACAACGACCCAAATCGTATCATGCCCACTACTACTTTTAAGCAACTTTGTGACAAAGTCCATTGTTTCTTTTTCCAATTTCCACTCAGGAATTTTGGTTGTGATTATATCCCTGAGGGTTTCCTGATGTTCGGCTTTAATCTTTAGAACACGTAAGACATTGCTAACCGTACTCGGCAATGTCTCTCTTCATACAGGCCAACAATACAGTCTCTCAGAGCTATTTGGTACTTCTTATCCGCACGGATGTACTGAATATCTAGGATGTATGAGCTTCATCCCATGATAATTCCTTTACACCACCAACTGTTGGAATCCAGATAAATCAAAGAAGTAAATTCACCTTAATCTCGTTGCTCAAAGTGTATTTCTAATCTTTTTCTTCAGCCATTCAGTTAGGGCTTTGAGATCCTTGGAAGCTTCGCTCTACGCTTCCAAAATCTTAGTCTTAAGTCCAGAATGAATAGTAATACTCATAGCACGTACTCGTCTTGGCTTAAGTCTTTCTTTTCTGCTCAAGGCATCTGCCACCATGTTCGCCTTGCCCGGGTGGTATTTGATCTCACACTCGTAGTAACTAAGTAGCTCGATCCACCGCCTTTGGCGCATATTAATTATTTTCTGGTCAAATATGTACTGGAGACTCTTGTGGTCAGTGTAGATAACACTTTTCGTCCCATAAAGATAATTTGTGTCTAGATTTTAAGATCGAAACACCTTCCGCACCTCAATTCCGGTCATGGGTGGTATAATTTTCTCATCCTTCTTTCAACTGTCTTGGCGCATATGCTTCATTGTGCATCGATTGCATCAGCTACTCCCCAAACATTATTTTGATGCCATCACAATCAGACCACCCCAATGTCTTCGGGTCCATCGGGGAGTGATACCACAGGAGCATTGCTAGTTTCTCCTTCTGAATTGGACAGCTTCTTCTTGCTTATCTCCTTACACATAAGCCTTATTCTTTTGAAGTCAACAGGGGTGAGGGCCTTGGCGTTCTTGGAGAAATTTTTATAATCTTCGGTAGTAAACCCGCCAATCTTATAATGAACGGATTTTCAGTTGACGATTCAGGAGTACTTCCAGTTCTTGATAGACTCAACTTGCTAGGATTACTGTGGATACCATCACGGCTTGACCACTCTTGTTCCTAGGAACTGAACTTCTTTCTAACCAAATTCACACTTAGAATATTTGACACTTTATCTTATCCTTCTGAGTAAGTCTAAAATCGTCTTAAGGTGGCTTAATGTGTTCTTCTGACTTGAGTAGATTAGATGTAATCAATTTTTGACAACACAATTATGATTTGTCCAAAGTACGGCTTGCAAATGCGGTTTCATTAAAGTCCATAAATATTGCTGTGCTGTTCGTCAGCCCAAAATGGGCAATGACTTTTGTGAACTCAAAGTGCCCATATCGGGTTCTAAACGCGGTCTTCGGTATATCTTCCTCTCGGACTCTCAACTGATGATATCCTGAGCGAAGATCTATCTTTGAGAAACAACACGCACCTTGTAATTGGTCAAACAAGTCGTCAATTCTGGGGAGAGGGTAACGGTTCTTTATAGTCAACTTGTTTAGTTCCCTGTAGTCAATACACATTCTTCGAAACCGTTCTTCTTCTTGACAAAGAGCTCCGGGTGCTCCCCATGGTGAGTGACTTGGTCGAATAAAACCCTTCTCTTGAAGTTCTTTAAGCTGGTTCGATAATTCTAACATTTCTGAAGGGGCTAACCGGTATGGAGATCTAACAACTGGCGATGCGCCTGGAATTAGATCAATGCGAAATTCTATCTCTCGCACAAGAGGTAAACCTAACAGATCGTCTGGAAATACTAAGGGGAAGTCTCGGACAATTCGTATTATGTCATCAAGCTTGTTTCTCATTCAGCCCTTGTTACTTGCAAGTGAACCATGATCCTTTTCTGGCCTCTCGCCTTGAACTTTAAGAATCTCGCCGTTCGGAAGAGGAATACGGACAATCTTCTCATTACATCGGTTGAGAGCTCGGTGGTATGACCAACCAATCCATGTCCAATAGATAACATCAAAAATACCTAGCCGGGTTGGTACAGTCTATTTTGAACAGTGATTACACAAAACTCTAAGGGCAACTACGTAAAATTGGTAATTGGTGCTACCGACTTTTCCGTTCTGCTAACTATTTTTTTTTTTTTTTGAATTTATATAGTAAGGTGACGAAGTTTTCACAATACATTACTTTGATAGATAATTCGAAATCATTCGGTACAACAGAAATTTAAGCAAAAGTACAAAAGAAATTTAGACGAAAGTTCAAAAGAAATTTAAGCGAGAATTCCTAAAGGGATAAAGTCTAAGCATTGATATCATCCTCCATGTTGTTAAGGTTTTGATTGGTTTCTCCTCCTACTAAGGCATGCACCATTCCACGTGCTTCAGTACCTTTAACTTGGTTTCCTTAGTTTCGGTTCTTTAACTCCGGGCAATCACTCCTGTAGTGCCCATGATTCCCACAACCAAAGCATGTCACATTTTGTAGCGAATTGCCTCCCGCTACAGGAATCCTAGTTCGACACTCCCCTTCCTGGTGACCAAGCTTGTGACATTTACCACACCTAGGAGGACACGGACCTGGCTGATGATGTGCCTTGCACCTATTGCACCATGGTAAGTTCCCAGCGTAGCCTCTACCCTTAGCTGGGGCTGCCACATAAACCTTAGCAGCTTCTTGTCTTCGGTTTTGCTGCTGGTGATAGTTGTTCCCTTGTTGGTCTTCCCACTTCCTTTTATTGCTATCACCGATCCTTAATGCCTTAGCCTGAACCCCTTGTTCAATCAGTTCTCGAGCCATGTTGATTGCATCATGCAAAGTCGCAGGCTTTGAAGAAGTAACATTTCCTTTGATTCCCTCGGGAAATCCTCGAATGTACTTTTCAATCTTTTTCTTTTCAGTTGACACCAACTCAGGACACATCAAAACCAGTTCGTGGAAGCGATTGTTGTATGCCTCGATGTCATCTCCTTTCAAAGTCAAAGTCCAAAGCTCTTGCTCCATCCTTTGGATTTCAGTTGCTGGGCAGTATTCAGTAGTCATCATAGCTTTTACGTTGCTCCAGGGGATCTGATTAGCATTAGCAAGTCCCAAAGTTTGAACATTTCCGTTCCACCAGGTCAGAGCACGACCCTCGAACGTGCACATAGCAAACTTCACTTTGTCATCTTCAGCACATTTGCAAATCTCAAACACCTGCTCCATCTTTTCGAACCAACGTTTCAGTCCGACTACACCTTCAGTCCCGTTGAAAGAGTGAGGTTTGCCGTTCGTAAATGTCTTATACGAACATCCATGCATCTCTGGTGCAACAGTCCCTCCAGTATTTGCTGATCCAGATCCACCAGCATTGTTTGAGTCAGTTCTTGTCTTTTCATATTCTTCAATAGCTTTGGCCACACGCTTTTCCACTATCCTCTTAACAGATTTCTTCTTAAATCTCCTAGGCAGCATGATTCTGGCTACGAGAATTTGTAAAGGTATGAAAAGTCATGGCACGTGGTAATAATAGAGGAAAGGAAATAGAAAAGTGATATAAATAATCATAATTTAATCAGAATGGTCAATATTTATATAATTGACCGATAGAAATAGATACTGATATGTCAAAAGATAGACGTAAGAGATCGAATTTAAACCAAGTATTATATATATATAAGATTATATATAATGCAATAATGACAATCAAAAAAGTAAGGATCAGGAAATACGCCCGCGTGGATATCGGATAGCGAAGAAGATTCTGTATTTAAAAATGAAAGAAAAGAAAACCTTTAAACTTTGTGGTTATAGACTATGTTTTGAAAATGAATCAGTTCCCTATAACCTTGGCTCTGGTACCATCTGTCCAAAGAAATCAAGCATGTAATCTCCCCCGTATTTAATAAAGCAAGTAGTAGAAAAAATAGGTTACGAACTCACCTCGAGTGAATGGTAATCAACAAGTATTCACAATAGAAAATGCGCCACGCTTATGATCAAATGCAACCTAATCCAATATAGGTCGTATAAGTACTAAACAGTTTGATTATTTATAGGTCGTATAGCTCATCATATTATCGTTCAGGCTATCATAATTAAGAGGTCGTGTAGTGACGTATGAGGAACTAGGACACTTTAAATCGTAAATCCAACCACTCGTCGATACGCCACCCCGAAGAGGCCTCATTATCAAACTCCCTAGTAATATAGTACTTTACTTAACTAAAACCACATATAATTCTATATAGCTACATCACCATCTAATCGTTTTAGTGAAATCGCGTTTATAAAGAGAAAACGTTTATAAATGACTCTTTTGTAAAAATGACGTAACTTTTACGTTTCTAATCCGTTTCACGCGTTTCTTACGCCCACGTTTTCGTATTAAGACGAGTTATCATAATTTGACATTTTAAAATTTTGGACCTACTGGTGAACAATAACTTTTACTGTTCACACCATTTTATAAATTTATTTTTATAGTTTTTGTTATCGTAAACTCGTAAACGTCGTATTTTATTCGTGATAGCTCCGTTTTTAGCGATTCTTTCGAGCACGTCTTCGTTTTTGAAAGTTATATCATATTAATGATATTTTAAAAAATAAATGTCCCTGATGAACAGTAACTTTTTATAAAATTTATTTTATAAAACCCGGTATTAGCGTAAAACGTATATTTGCCGTATCTTTTTCGTTATAAATCGGTTTTTCGAGTTTCTTACCTTTTTGGAATCGTCATGTGATGTACTATCTTTTTAAAACATAATATGGCTGTTACCATGGTCGAACCAAAACAGCCCCTATATATCTTTTGGGGTTTATTTATATAACTTTGTTTTTATATACCTTTTAACTTCACAAATTACCACAAGTCCTTTATAACTCTTTATATTATAAGTCTCATATATTATATAGTCCATTTGTCCAAGTTATCAAGATTAACAAGTCATTAATATCACATGAAAACATAAACTTTCCTTAAGTAACTTTTAACTACAAGTTTATACTTGAACTTTTTATACTTAAACCAAGAGTGTACAACACTTATAAATCCATTTTAACATGATATTACCATCATCATAGCATATGTAGAAGTGTACAAAATGATGATCACAAGTAAAAACTCTTTTTACATGTTTAAAAGTATCCTAGTGGTTATTTTACTACATAGAACTCATATATGCATAAAATGGTAAATGTAAAGACATAAAAGGTTTTAGATAACCTTAGAGTGATGTAATATGATAACCAACACAATCTAAACCCTTGTTTAGATTATAAACCCTAGCTTGCAAGATCTTGAAACCCTAAACCCTAATCCTCCTTTATTCTTGCTTAACCCACCCTTAAAGCAAGCCTTCAAATCACCTTAGGTTATCTTAGATATCATGTAGGAATGTGTGTAAGAGTTGTGTAAAAATTTTATATGGATTTCGTAAGAGTAAAGAGTTGAGCCGTGGGTTATTGAAAGAAAAAGAGAGAAAGAGTTGATATTTCTTAAGTGATATGAGTTTGTGTTGTGTTATCTCTTTGCATGCAAGTAATATATAGATAAAAGGTGGTCAAAGAGTAGTTTTCAAAGTCCAAGAACTATCAAAGGGGGTGTGTTTGGTCGTTGGAACAAGAAGAGAAAAACAAGGAGGACTAGTGGTCAAACCACTAGTCATGAACTAGCCATTAAGGCTTGTGCTCCCTTGTTCCCTTAAGTGGGATTCATCCCATGGAAATGAGGAAGAAATTGACTAGCTAATATATTTGTTACTTATAGAAAGTATTACTTGCATTGTTATATGTTGTAGTTTTATTTTACAAAGTATACTTTACATAGTGTATGTATTGGTTTGTTTAATTCTTGGTAAATTTCGGCTCAAGTGATGTTTGTAGGTAAAGTTTTATAAAACTTTGAGTATTAGTAATAATCGTAGGTATTTGTTGAAGCGTATATTTATTTTGGTGGTTCCGGGAATGCCTAAACTTAATTTATCGCGAAACGTAAACGTTTTACGTAACCGATAAAAATAAAAACATAATAAGTTAATTATTACTTTAGTAAAAATAATATAATGATTACTTGACGTAAACTTTAATTTGTTAGGTGCCCGTTTAAGTTGATTGGTGGCTTTTCTAGTTTTACGCGATTTAACGTAACGATTAAAATTAAAAGCAAACGCGAAGAGAAAAATTTATAGTGAATTAAATGGCGTCGTTCATTTTTCAAAAATATGGATTGTTACAGTCCTTCCCCATTAAATAAGCCTTGTCCTCAAGGCTCAAGTCACGACA
The DNA here is from genome assembly GCA_026074375.1 of Tanacetum coccineum. NCBI lineage: Eukaryota > Viridiplantae > Streptophyta > Magnoliopsida > Asterales > Asteraceae > Tanacetum > Tanacetum coccineum. The sequence continues at coordinate 28,491 of BQNB010016382.1, forward strand.
CTTGACGACGGTACGGGTCCAGAGAAAAGATGTGGATATTTCATCCGGAATTGGTCTTCATGTTCCCAGGTATACTCAGCTCCTTGCCGAGAGTTCCAAAGAACCTTGACAATTTGGGATACAGCTTGGCATCAACCTTTTGACTTATGATTTCTATGTTTTACTTGATAAAATAAAGCTTGTCATCAATATGGAGTCCATCTAACAGAACGACTAATGGTTCGTCGGAATCATGGCTCTTCATTCAAGGTGGATACGTTGAAAACGTTTTATGATGAATCATGCTCAACTCTTGAGGCAGCTCAAGCCTGTAAGCAATGGCTCCAACCTATCTGGGGTTTAGCTTACCCCGTTTGCCAAAGTGTACTACTCCTTTCCAAGGCGAAACCATAAGCATAACTCGGTTTCTAGCTTAAAATTTTAAAGGTTTACACCTCACATCGGCGTAACTCTTTTTGGTGAGCAGTTTGATAGCGAATTGTCCTAGGGCGGCTAGTGATGTGTCTCGGCTTCGTGGCTTAGGATTTGATATAAGATGACATCGACTTTATAGTAAGGTTCAGTAAAGGTCTGCTTAGTTGTTATGGTTACTAATTTGATTTCCTAAAGTAAACGTGTTTCGTTGATATCGCACCCAAAAAAATAGAAAATTGTTTCATTGACTTGAAGCAATTAAGTTGTTTAAGGTGACTACTCTCAGCATGGGCATGGTCCTTCCTGAATTATACATAGTTGATTAGGCCATGTATAATTAAGGATTAATAATGCAATGCTCATTTTCGTCAAAACCGTGTTACAATCTGGCTTGTATAATAGAGGATTAAAGTAAAGTTGACAAAATTTTACGATACATTAGTTGATAGACAATTTGAAATTTTCGGTTTACAACAGAATTTAAGCGAAAATAATTGAGAATTCCTATAAGATTAAAGTCTAAGCATTGATATCATCCGCCATGTTGTTAAAGGTTTTTATTGTTTCTCTCTTACTAAGGCATATGCACCATTAAACATGCTTCAGTATCTCCAACTTGGTTTTCCTTAGTTTCGGTTCTTTAACATCTGGCATTCATATTTTGTGCCCTTGATTCCCACAAACCATAGATGTCACATTCTGTAGCGAATTGCCTCCCGCTACAGGAATCCTAGTTTGACACTCCCCTTCCTGGTGACCAAGCTTGTGACATTTACCACACCTAGGAGGAACCGAACTGGCTGATGATGTGCCTTGCACCTATTGCACCATGGTAAGTTCCCAGCGTAAGCTCTCCCTTAGTGGGCGTGTAACATAAACCCTTAGCCGCTTCTTGTCTTCGGTTTTGCTTGTTGGTGATGGATTGTTCCTTGCTTGGTCTTCCAACTTCTCATTTTATTTGCTTATCACCGATCCTGAAAGCCTTAGCCTGTACCCCTTGTTTCAATCAGTTCTAGAGCCATGTTGATTGCATCATGCAAAGTCGACAGCTTTTGAAGAAGTAAACATTTTCCTTTGTTTCCCTCGGGAAATCCTCGAATGTTACTTTTCAATCTTGTTCTTTTCAATTGACCCAACGCAGGACACATCAAAACCGTTCACTGGAAGCGATTGTGTATGACTTCGATGTTCATCTCCAGTCAATAGTCAAAGTCCAAAGCTCTTGGCTCCATCATGTCGGATTTAGTTGATGGGCAGTATTCAGTTAGTCATCATGCTTTCACGTTGCTCCTGGGAATACTGAATTAGCATTAGCGAGTCCCATAGTTGGTACATTTGTTTCCTCCTGTTTTAATGCAAGACCCTCGAACGTACAAATTTGCTACATTTACTTTGTTCTTGTTTCAGCCCTATTTTACTGATACTCAAATAACTTGCTCAATCTGTCTCGATCCAACATTGCATGGGCGCCGTCTCCATGCTGGACGTGGTTTGATTGTGGCTTTGCTGTTCATATAGTGTCTTGGACGCTACTGACTGGTCAGCGGGATTTGCCGCCTGGTCGGGCGGTGCCTGTGCCAACCTGCTGGGGGGGAGGCTGGTCTAGTCCTTTTAATATTTTCAATGGCTTTCGGGACACACACGTGTTCCTCTATTCGTCCTATTACCGATTTCTTCTTATAATGACTCCTATGGCTTTCATGTTTCTTAACTCTGAGGGATACAATTCGTTAAGTATTGTTATATATGGTGGCTGAGTATGGGTCTGGTGTTGATTGTTATAGATAGCTGTGTGGTCATATGAAATGTTAAGACATTAGGGTTATTTCAGGCTTGGTCATATTTGGAGTGATGGTTACGTGTGTATGTGGTCTGTGTGGGCACTTTGTGTGTACGGTTGTGAGGATTTGGTATTCCACTTTGTGTGGCTGGGGGGTGTTCGGGTGTGAGTAGGTTAGGAGAGTCGCGTGAGGGCGGCCGGGTGGGTGGATGAAGTGGGTAACTTGTGTGAGGAAGTCAGGGTTCTGTGTATTTTATTTTTGTTATTTTTATTTGTTGTCTTATTTTTTTATTTTTTTGTTCTTATTTATCTTGCTTTTTTTTGTTTTTTTTTATGTATTAAAACTTTTTTTTATTTTTTTATTAAGGGATTATATATAATGCAATAATGATAATCGGAAAAGTAAGTATAGGCTCAGGGAGTAGCCACGCGTGGATATCGGATGCATTGAAGGATTTGTATTTTAAATTGAAAGAAAAAGAAAATCTTTAAAATTTGGGGTTATAGACTAGGTTTTGAAAATGACCAGTTCCCTTAATTAACTTGGCATTTGATACGTATCTGGTCTACCCCTAAATCAGGTAGAGCAGAATAGTAAGCCATTTGGGTGGTGCGACTTCATAGCACAACAAACAAGATATAGGAAACGACCTTAAAAGGGCGTTTAAAATAAGATTCATTCGATGCCATAGCAAAATATCAGAGTTATACATTAGGTCCCATAAGTTTTAGAAGTCATAAACATTCAACATACATTTTTTTTAGTTAAACAAAGTTTCATAAACCCAAAAGATGACTTAAGTTTTATGGATAAAAAGTTGAATCGAATGATAATAAACAAGAATCCATCGTATTGATATCCGTCACGGCTCCCATCCAAGCTTATACCTTAGGACCTGAAATTAAACATGCTAAAAGTCAACACAAAGGTTGAGTGAATCCATAGGTTTATCGGTAAAAGAGTGGATCACAAGATTTAGGTAATAGTAGACTATGAAACAAATTCAGTAGTCCAAAACTTGTATTATTGCACTAAGCTCATGACACCGAACCTTAACGTAATCAAATGTAATCAAACCAGTACTCGAGGTATTGTTGCCCTATGACGGATCAGATGTTGTTAAACATCTACGAATTTCACAATACAGCTGTTGTTTAAACATCCTACGAATTTCACAATACAGATGTTGAAAACATTCCTACGAATTTCTTAAATGTTAATGGTCAGATGGGTAACTACAAACCACAGCCGGCAAACGGGGATGGTCAATCATGGTAGATTTATCCACAACTCTTGGTTTACCCAGCATGTATTTAACAGTTCATGATAAAAAGGAGTAATAAAAAAAATGGGTGGTCTTAGCGGCAGAGGGGTACTTAGGCAATAATGTAATCAGGAAATAGCATACAGTTTTGAAAACACTTGTGTCCAAAGAAATCAAGCATGTAATCTCCCCCGAATTTAATAAAACAAGTAGTAGAAAAAGGGGCTATGAACACACCTTGAGTGAATGGTAATCAACAAAGTATATCACAATAGAAAAAAATGCGTCACGAAGGAATCTGAAGGCAACCTAATTAAAATATAAAGTTCTCTATAAGTACTAAGCACTGGAAATTCATATTTTAATTCTATATAGCTAATCATACTATCATTCGGACTATCATAATTAAGAGGTCATGTAGTGACGTATGAGGAGCTAGGACACTTTAAATCGTAAATTCAACAACTCGTCGATACGCCACCCCGAAGAGGCCTCATTAAAAAAATCCCTAGTAACATAGCACTTTGATTAACTAAAATCACATATAATTCTATATAGCTACATCACCATCTAATCATTTTAGTGAAATCGCGTTTATAAAGAGAAAACGTTTATAAATGACTCTTTAGTAAAAATGACGTAACTTTCACGTTTATAATCCTTTTCGCGCGTTTCTTATGCCCACGTTTTCGTATTAAGACGAGTTATCATAATTTGACATTTTCAAAATTTGGACCTATAGGTGAACAATAACTTTTACTATTCACACCAGTTTATAAATTTATTTTTATAGTTTTTGTTATCGTAAACGTCGTATTTTATTCGTTATAGCTCCGTTTTTAGCGATTCTTTCGAGCACGTCTTCGTTTTTAAAAGTTATATCATATTAATGATATTTTAAAAAATAAATGTCCTTGATGAACAGTAACTTTTTATAAAATTCATTTTATAAAACCCGGTATTAGCGTAAAACGTATATTTGCCGTATCTTTTTCGTTATAAATCGGTTTTTCGAGTTTCTTACCTTTTTGAAATCGTCATGTGATGTACTATCTTTTTAAAACATAATATGGCTGTTACCATGGTCGAACCAAAATAGCCCCTATATATCTTTTGGGGTTTATTTATATAACTTTATTTTTATATACCTTTTAACTTCACAAATTACCACAAGTCCTTTATAACTCTTTATATTATAAGTCTCATATATTATATAGGCATTTGTCCAAGTTAGCAAGTTTAACAACGTCATTAATATCACATTGAAAAACATTAAACTTCAATTAAGAACTTTTAACTACAAGTTTATACTTGAACTTTTTTTACTTAACAAGAGTGTACAACACTTTATAAATCCATTTTAACCAATGAATTAAATCTTCATCAGCAGTATGTTGAGTGTTCAAATTGCATGATCACAATGTAAAAAACTCTTTTTACTTGTTTTAAGTATACCTAGTGGTTATTTTACTACATGAACTTTATATATGCCATCAAATGGTTAAATGTTATAAAGACATAATCGGGTTTTAGATTTCTCTAGTGTGATGTAATAATGATAACCAACAAAATCTAAACTCTTGTTTAGATTATAAACCCTTCGCTTGCAAGATCTTGAAACCAACCTTAATCCTCCTTTATTCTTGCTTTAACTCCCCACATTAAAGCAAGCCTTCAAAATCACCTTAGGTTATCTTAGGATATCATGCATGATTGTGTGTAAAGAGTTGTTATAAAAAATTTGTATGGATTTGGTAAGAGGTAAAGAAGTTGAAGCGTGGGTTATTGAAAGAAAAAGAGAGAAAGAGTTGATATTTCTTAAGTGATATGAGTTTGTGTTGTGTTATCTCTTTGTATGCAAGTAATATATAGATAAAAGGTGGTCAAAGAGTAGTTTTCAAAGTCCAAGAACTATCAAAGGGGGTGTGTTTGGTCGTTGGAACAAGAAGAGAAAAACAAGGAGGACTAGTGGTCAAACCACTAGTCATGAACTAGCCATTAAGGCTTGTGCTCCCTTGTTCTCTTAAGTGGGTGTCATCCCATGGAAATGAGGAAGAAATTGACTAGCTAATATATTTGTTACTTATAGAAAGTATTACTTGCATTGTTATATGTTGTAGTTTTATTTTACAAAGTATACTTTACAAAGTGTATGTATTGGTTTGTTTAATTCTTGGAGTCTTGGATATTTCCTTTTTATGTGTGGCGTCCCAATTAACAACCATGGGTAAAGTTTTATAAGCTTGAGCATTGAAAAATAATAATGGGTATTTGTTGAAGCGTAGATTAATTTTTTGTGGTTCCGGGAATGCCTAAACGTAATTTATCGCGAAACGTAAACACTTTACGTAACCGATAAAAATAAATATAAAGAGTTAATTATTAATTTCGTAAAATAATATAACGTTTGCTTGATGAAAACTTTAATTTGTTTGGTGTCCGTTTACGTTAAATGTTGATTTTTAGCTTACGCGATTTAACTATGTAATAAGAATTAAAAGTAAACGCGTACTAGAAAAAAAATTAGTGAATTATATGACGTCGTCCATTGATCTAAAATACGAATTGTTACAGTCCTTCCCCGTTAAATGAGCCTTGTCCTCAAGGCTCAAGTTGCGACACTAGACGAGAAAAGATGCGGATATTTCTTCCGGAATTGGTCTTCATGTTCCCAGGTATACTCAGCTCCTTGCCGAGACTTCCAACGAACCTTGACAATTTGGGATACAGCTTGGCTTCAACCTTTTGACTTCTGATTTCTATGTTTTCCTCGATAAAATAAAGCTTGTCATCAATATGGAGTCCATCCAATGGAACGACTAATGGTTCGTCGACATGGCACTTCTTCAAGTTGGATACGTGAAACGTATGATGAACCCTGCTCAACTCTTGAGGCAGCTCAAGCCTGTAAGCAATGGTTCCAACCTATCTGGGGTTTAGCTTCCCCCGTTTGCCAAAATGTACTACTCCTTTCCAAGGCGAAACCTTAAGCATAACTCGGTTGCCAGCTTAAAATTTTAAAGGCTTACGCCTCACATCGGCGTAACTCTTTTTTTTGGTGAGCAAGTTTGATAGCGAATTGTCCTAGGGCGGCTAGTGATGTGTCTCGGCTTCGTGGCTTAGGATTTGGTATAAGATGACGTCGACTTTATAGTAAGGTGGAGTAAAGGTCTGCTTAGTTGTTATGGTTACTATTTTGATTTCTTAAAGTAAACGTGTTTCATGAATACTCACCCAAAAATAGAAAATTCTTTCTTGAAAAGAAGTTTTAAGGTGACTACTCTCAGCCTGGGCATGGTCCTTCCTGAATTATACATAGTTGATCAGGCCATGTATAATTGAGGACTAATAATGCAATGCTCATTTTTGTTAAAACAGTGTTACAATCTGGCTTGTATAATAGAGGATTAAAGTAAAGTTGACGAAATTTTACGATACATTAGTTTATAGATAATTTGAAATCATTCGGTACAACAGAAATTTAAGAGAAAATAAAACGAGAATTCCTAAAGGGATAAAGTCTAAGCATTGATATCATCCTCCATGTTGTTAAGGTTTTGATTGGTTTCTCATCTTACTAAGGCATGCACCATTCAACGTGCTTCAGTACCTCCAACTTAGTTTCCTTAGTTTCGGTTCTTTAACTCTGGGTAATCACTCATGTAGTGCCCTTGATTCCCACAACCACAGCATATCACATTCTGTAGCGAATTGCCTCCCGCTATAAGAATCCTAGTTCGACACTCCCCTTCCTAGTGACCAAGCTTGTGACATTTACCACACCTAGGAGGACACGGACCTGGCTGATGATGTGCCTTGCACCTATTGCATCATGGTAAGTTCCCAGCGTAGCCTCTACCCTTAGCTGGGGCTGCAACATAAACCTTAGCAGCTTCTTGTCTTTGGTTTTGCTACTGGTGATGGTTGTTCCCTTACTGGTCTTCCCACTTCCTTTTATTGCTATCACCGATCCTTAATGCCTTAGCCTGAACCCCTTGTTCAATCAGTTCTCGAGCCATGTTGATTGCATCATGCAAAGTCGCAGGCTTTGAAGAAGTAACATTTCCTTTGATTCCCTCGGGAAATCCTCGAATGTACTTTTCAATCTTTTTCTTTTCAGTTGACACCAACTCAGGACACATCAAAACCAGTTCGTGGAAGCGATTGTTGTATGCCTCGATGTCATCTCCTTTCAAAGTCAAAGTCCAAAGCTCTTGCTCCATCCTTTGGATTTCAGTTGCTGGGCAGTATTCAGTAGTCATCATAGCTTTTACGTTGCTCCAGGGGATCTGATTAGCATTAGCAAGTCCCAAAGTTTGAACATTTCCGTTCCACCAGGTCAGAGCACGACCCTCGAACGTGCACATAGCAAACTTCACTTTGTCATCTTCAGCACATTTGCAAATCTCAAACACCTGCTCCATCTTTTCGAACCAACGTTTCAGTCCGACTACACCTTCAGTCCCGTTGAAAGAGTGAGGTTTGCCGTTCGTAAATGTCTTATACGAACATCCATGCATCTCTGGTGCAACAGTCCCTCCAGTATTTGCTGATCCAGATCCACCAGCATTGTTTGAGTCAGTTCTTGTCTTTTCATATTCTTCAATAGCTTTGGCCACACGCTTTTCCACTATCCTCTTAACAGATTTCTTCTTAAATCTCCTAGGCGGCATGATTCTGGCCACGCAAGTACCCAATTCGTTAAGAATTTGTAAAGGTATGCAGAGTCATGGCATATGATAATAATGGAGAAGAGGAAATAGAAGGATGATGTAAATAATTATGAATTAATCAGGATATATAATTGACCGATAGAAATTGGTAATGATATATCAAAAGATAGACGTAAGAGATCGAATTTAAACCAAGTATTATATATATAAGATTATATATAATGCAATAATGACAATCGGAAAAGTAAGTAAGGATCAGGGAATACGCGCGCGTGGATATCGGATAGCGATGAAGGATTCTGTATTTAAAAATGAAAGAAAAGAAAATCTTTAAACTTTGTGGTTATAGACTAGGTTTTGAAAATGACCCAGTTCCCTATAACCTTGGCTCTGGTACCATCTGTAACACCCCCAAAATCAGGTCGCAGCGGAAAGGTAACAATGGGGTGCTACGTCAAAGTACAAAAATCAAGATATAGAAAACGACCTTAAATGGACGTTAAAAATAAGATTATTCATTTATTGCAAAATATTCAGAGTTAATACATTAGGTCCCTTAAGTTTTTGATGTCATAAACATCCAACTACTTTTTAAACAAAATCTTAAAAAGATGGACTTAAGTTTTATGAAAGACAAAATTGCATTATAATTAGATAAACACAGTATCCATCTTCATTGATTCCGCACACGGCTCCCTTCCAGTCTCGCATACCCTAGGACCTGAATTACATGCTAAAAAGTCAACACAAAGGTTGAGTGAAACTCATAGATTGTTGGAAATGGGAGGACCACTAAGTCGATGTAATAATCGGACTCTAAAACCACTTTTGTAGTTCCAAAACGTTTTTTATTGCACTAAGCTCATGAACCGAAGCCTTTACTAGTTTGTGCCCAAATGTTTAGGATGCTTGCAACAACCTCCACCCTAAAGTATTATCAATGTAAATGCACAACATGGTCAACTTGTGACCAGAAAATTCCAGTGGGGATGGTCAGTCCCGATAGAATCTATCCACAATACTTCGCGCTAACTACATTAGCAATTGTGGTTCATGATATAGTAGGGACTTAATTGGCAACAGTGGTAACTTAGGCAATAATATTCAGACAGTAATCTGGATAGCATACATTTTAAAACACTTTGAAAACACTTAGAAAAACACTTGTGTCCAATAGTAAAACAAGCAATGTATTTCACCCCATAGATTTTGTAAGCAATTAAGTGGTTAAAAAGGGGGCTATGAATAACTTGAGTTATGTAGGTCCAATAAATCTCAGATAAAATGTCACGCAAAACGTTTGATGAAACCTATTTAAATCAAGGTCGTATAAGTACCGAGTACTTCAATTTATAACATTCGATATAATATTATAGTAGTTACGTCGTGCTATCGTTCGGGCTATCATAATTAAAGAGGTCATGACATGACGTGCGAGGAGTTTAGGACACTTTAAATCGTAAATCCAACAACTCATCGATACGCCATCCGAAGAGGCCTTCATTTGTAAACTCTCCTAGTAATATAGGCACTTTGATATCCAATCAATATTCTAATATTGCATAATCACCGACTAATCGTTTTAGTAAAATAATATTTATAAAGTGAAAAGTTTTTAATTTTCTTTTCGTAAAAATGACCTAATTTGGTCGTTTTAAGCCCGTTGCTCGCGTTTCTTACGTCCACGTCTTCGTAGTAAGACGGTGTTCAAATAATTATTATTTCAATTTTTTGATTTTCTGCGTTGATAGGTTTTTCTATTTCACAAAAGCTATATATCGATTTTATACCTATTTTAATATACGGTATAAAACCCGTTTTAGTCGTATATTATTCGTTATAGCTCCGGTTTTTTTAGCGATTCTTTCGGAGAACATTCTCGTAATTGAAAGTTTTATCATATTATGGATGTTATAAAAGTATATGTTTCTGTGGTGAAATAGTACTTTATTAAAAATGTTTTATAAAAGTATTAATATCTAAACTTGTAAATGGCGTATCTTCTTCGTTATTAAATGGTTTTTCGAGTTCTTTATGACCCATCGATCCTTGTGACATGTAGTATTTTTAGAATAATCATAATTACATATATGTAAAATTTTTAATTACAAAACAGCCCCTAAGATATTTATTTCCAAAATGTGTTTAAAACTTGTTTTATGTATTAATTAGTTTAGTAGTTTACTTTAAAAAAACCTAATAACCATATTTTACATATGTGGTACTTATAATAAAGGACCAATTTATCCATAGTCCTTGTATATTCATGTAACAAGTTTTCCTTTTACTTTTCATTATTTTTCACATGTGAAGATTAAGAAAACATTAATAAAAACCTATATTTAACCTAAAAATGTTTTTTTTACTTAATCTATAGGTTAATCTTACTTTTATTTTTCTTTTCCATGGTTTATAGGACCATATGAATAAGAATAAGTGCATATATCATACATAATAATAACTCATTTTTCATATTAGAAAGCCTTAGTGGTGATTATGACTATATTTAACATGACACATAAATCAAAGAAAATAAATGGTATAAAGGAAATAAGAAAACCTTATTGATGATGTATAGGTGTAAATGAATGATTAAACCCGTGTTTAGACTTAAATCCAAGCTTTCAAGCTTATAACCCTAGATTAGGTTTCCAAAACCCTAATCTTTACTTTTTCTTCTTAATACTTGCAAATGGTGATCCAAGGCTTGAATATGACTTAATACATCTTAGGATTGATGTATAAAGGGTTGTATAATCTTAGAAAATCAAAGTGTGGATTTGTTTGGATGGCTTAATTGAGCCGTGAGTTTTAGGGTATAAAGGAGAGAAAGAAAAATGAAATTTTCAAGTATAAGAGTATGAAAATTTTACTCATGCATGCATGCTTATTTATAGTAAAAATATCTTGCTAACTTAACCATGGTTACTTTCTAACCCTAGGTTAAGTTAACATGCCAAGTTGATAAAAGGTGTAAGAGTTTATTTCATAAATATCTAGATATTATGTAAAGTTTGAAAAGTCTTGGGTCTATCTTATAATTTCGGCATATATATGTATATAAGATGTAATTTTTGATTATTTTGAGTATTGGGGATTATAATATAAAAATACAAAATTTTAACCACAATAAAGGAACATAATAAAAAAAAAAATCAAAAACCCAACAAACTAATAACTAACCATCATAATTCGTGTGTGTTTTTGTTTTGGCGTAGTTAGGTTTTAGAACTTCCGGGTTGCTATATACGTATTTTTATTATGAAACGTAAGCATTTACGTAGCCGATAAAAATATGATGAAAAAAGTTAGTAAGTATCCTCATTAATATAATCATATAACACTTGATTGATGTTAAAACATTTAATTGTTTTATCCCGCTTACATTGTATGATCATTTTCAGTATACGGATTTAGCTTATACGATTAAAATTAAAAGTGAACGCGTACGTGAAAATAAAATAGTACTGTAATGACTAATAAATTATGGAATGTTATCACTCCAAATAAATATGTTAACTCCTTAAAGTCAAAGGTGTTGATTCTAATTTCTCATTGTAAGATTCGTTGGGAGAAGTACAGGTTCAAGCTTTTGGTAAAGTTCGTTTGGATCTGGCGATAATCTTCTCAAGCTTTCTTTTCTCGTTTGTTGCACTTGAAGATGAATAAAGACATAGCGTTGCTTGATAAGATGAATTAGTCTATCTCCTCTTCTTTTCGTCAGTCATGTCCGAGGAGGTGTAGAGTACAACAACTTGATCAGCGTTCGTTATTCTTGATTCGGTTTTTTTATCTGAATATGATGACAGATGGTTTTGGGAATTAAATGGCGATGTGTTTTTAAAGTAAAGATGTTCGATCTATGTTAGATGAGGCTTTTCTCCTAAAATGAAAGTTTACTCTATGGATTAAAGTATTCACGTTTAAGGTATACGTTTTTTGCTTGGAAACTTTATCTCGATGTTTACCTACTAGATTGAATTTGTCTCGTAGGAATGTCTCGCTTCCGTCTTTGGATTGTCCTCTTTGTGATCACGTACTAGAGGGATTCTTCCCCATCTTATTTTCGGTTGCTCTGTGGCGAAAGATATTGAGAAGTTAATTTGTAGATGGTGGAATTTGGATGTTCATCCTTATGAGTCGTACGAAGATTGGCTCTCTTAGTTCAAATCTATCCGTTTAGATTCTAAGACGAAAGAGGTGTTGGGAAGGGTGTTTTACGTTTTATTGGTGGAGCCTTTGGAACTCAGAACCAATTCCTTTTTTCGTATTCTATTCCGAAATGATGCTATTTTCGGAATATTGTTTTACGCTCTTTTTATTGGTTGTGCTTGATGTAATAGAATTGAATTGGGTTTAGTTGTACTTCAACCACCATTTTTTGATTCCTTTGTAATTTACTAGCTCCTTGCTAGTGGTTCTAATAAAGTCGTCGTTCAAAAAAAATGCATACGTTTTTCCTTTGTAATTGACTGTTGTACCTTTGGTTGCGAGTGAACCCATTTTTGAGGCCGAATTATTTAGGGCCAGGAAGCCCAACCGAATACCTTAAGCCCAAAAAATACTCTTTGAAATATATATAAACCTTTAACCTAGTAAGGGAAAATGAAAAGTGAGGACTTTTACATTTTAAAAAAATAGAATTTTTCCTTATTAGGTATAATGCTTCTAATTTTTTATTATTTTTGATTATATGTTTAATTAAAAAACTTAAATACTTTCAAAATTGGCATTATTTTGGTGGAGAAATTGTATGAAGAAAAAAAAACACATAAAAATATATGTGTCAAATTTATAAAAACAAAAACTTGAAAAAAAAGGTAATTAATAAAACTTTAGTGGTTTAATTTTAAATAAATTATATAGAGTTAAGTGTAAATTTATAAATTTACAAATTTTATTATAACTTTTAAAAAAAACAAGTAACCCCTTAAACTTTCATAACTTATAAAACAGAAAAAATAAAAATTATACATATATTTAAAAAAAAAACATAATGTACAAAGCCCCGTGCATGTACGGGGATTAAAACTAGTAAATTATATATAAAATGTGTCACCTATCATATGAAGTAGGTATAACACAATTTTTAGTCATCCCTATCATTACTTTGGTAAATATTGAAAACAGAAAGTGAACTTATAATAATTGTACATCTTTTTCAACAAATTGGTAAGAGAAATATATAAGAAGGGATGTGGTACGTCACACCCTCAAAAGTGTATGAACACCACAAAATCACTCACTTAATGGCATATGTTACAACATCGTATAGGTAGCCAATGATAAGGGCCTTGCGGTTAGAAACTAACGCCGGCGTTGGCGTTGGCCGGCGTTGTCCGGCGTTACTACACCGCCGGAAGGCGTTGGCCAACGGCGTTGGACTCGGCGTTGCCGAGCCAACGTGCGTTGGGTGTGTTTTTAAAAAAAAAAATCATTTTACCCCCTAACGGCTAGAATTTAAATTTTACTCTTTCCCTCCAATTTTGAAATGTTTCATTTTAGCCTTTAACGGTTAGTATTTATAAAAAAAAAATCATTTTACCCCTTAAACGGCTTGATTTAAAAAAATATCCATTTTACCCCCCTCACTCAATCACCTATATACTACAACACATTACCATTTACAAAATCACATACAAATTTCACCACTCTTCATAACAAAACATACATCTTTTTAGCAATAAAAAAAATGTCTGAATTTCCCAACAACGGTTTCATGAAATTCCTCAACGGTCGATACGCCGGATCAGTTTCATAACAATACAACAAAGGTAACAACAAACAAGCTTTTTCGATGGGCAACAATCACAAATCCTAAAGTGATTTCGATAATCTACAACAAAACAACCATGCATTCAACTCGAATCTTCTCAAACACTAACTTACAGCTACTCAACAAGTCGATTCGCCAAAAAAAGGCGGTCGCAAGAAAACTAAAGCCCAAAGGGGAAAAAATGTTGAAGACGAGCCCCAAGAGCCGGTAGCAGCGGGCCGTTGGGCTACGGTCGAAGAAGATTGCTTGCACATGTGTACGTGGCCGTTTCCAAGATAATATGTCGGAAGGTCACAAAAAAGTTTTGGTATCGGGTTTTGAACGAGTTCAATTCGAAAAAAATTCAAAACCGTACGAAGGATATGTTGACTAGCAAATGGCATACGTTGAATGCCAATTGCCAAAAGTTCAACGCCGCGTACAAATGGGCCAAACGTTTGGGGAAAAGTGGCAAAAAAGATGTAGATTATTTGAAACGGGCTCAAAGTATTTATCGTGACGAGCATAGAGGGGTCGCGTTTTCTCAAGAAGATGCTTGGGCCGTTTTGAGATTCCACCCGAAATGGGACGCACCGGAACAAGTTAACTTAACCGGAGACGTCCCCGGGGCTAGCCAGGAGGATCTATTAGGTCATGATGCACGACCACGTCCGCCCGGCAAACAACGGCCCGCCAAGAAAAGCAAATCCGACGCAACAACACAAATAAAAAAAAAAAAAAAAAAACAAAAAAAGGCGGAGACCGGTGGAAGAAAGCGCTGTAGCCCAATTCGTGGAGCTATATGGTGCATGAGATTCGTCTGAATCGAGAAGCCGCCGAAAGGGCTTTCGAAGCTCAAGCCGAAAAAGACCGCACACTCATGCGGTTGGAGGAGTTGAGGGTTCTAGCTACTAGCACAAGGATTTGGACGATAGACGACGCCTTTTGGATCAAAGAAGCCAAACAAAAATTGATCAAAAACAAATGAAAAATGTTTTGGGTGACGAGGACGACGAAGACGAAGGACGAGTAGTTTTTTTTATTTTAGTAATGCTTTTTTTTAATTTCAGTAATGTTTTTTTTTAGTTTCGTATGTTTTTGTTTAATTCGTAAGTGTTTTATTTTATGTTAATTTGTATGTTTAATTATGAATGAAATGGTTAGTTTGTTAAATGAATGAAATAATTGTTTAGGGGGTTTTATGAAAATAAAGAGGTGAGTTGTGTTATTTGATGAGCGTTAGGTGTAGTAACGCCGGCAACGGCGTTGGCCGGCGTTGCCCGGCGTTACTACACATGCTAGGCGGCGTTGCCAACAGCGTTGGGTACGGAGTTGGCCGGCCCTCGCACGTTGGGGTTGATTTTAATAAAATTTATTTACCCCCGCCCCTAAACGGTTATACTAGTTTTAATTTTCCCCCTTATTTTAAAAAAGTTACCATACACCCCATACGGTAGTTTTTTTAAAAATAAACACTTAAAAAATTTGACACTAACAGCCCTACGGCTATATTTTAAAAATATATATTTATTTTTACCACTCTAACACAACTCATTATACAATACTTCAATACACTCTATATATTTTCTTACTAAAAAACATACATTTACAACAAAAAAAACACTTCCAAAAGACTTTCACAAATGAATCAAATGAACGTTTTTGATATCGATGACGAAAGAGCATTCTGTTTACTAAAAGTCTGTCGTGTATCCGAATAGCTAATAACACATTAGCTCAAACACGATTGACCCGTACAACGATCTTCCGTGACCGTGAAAATGCCGAAAGACGTCTACGTGCTGATTATTTTGATGATCATTGTAAGTATCCGTTATACTATTTTCGGAGAAGATTTCGTATGTCGAACGTGCTTTCGGTGTTCTCCAAGGACGTTGGGGACTTATTCAACAACCGGCCCGTGCATACGAAGTCAACACATTACGTAGAATCATGTATGCTGGTATCATAATGCATAACATGATTTTAGAAGATCAAAATATGTCGGTTGTTGACTGGAAACATGTGTATTCTAATCCTGCAAGGTCACTGCAAACAGTGTGGATCGATCGATGTCAAACCCAACGTCGTAAAGCAAAAAAATTAAGAGACAAAGATATGCATATTAGTCTCCAACAAAACCTTATGAACCATTGTTAGCCTCAAAATATTGAGACGAACAATGGAAGTTCGTTCATTATATTAGGTCTCGGTCACTTAATTAATTATACGTTGTAATAGGCTAGAAGGGTAAACGGGCTCGTAAATGTAAGCTAATATTGTATGTGTATCGGGATAAAGCCCAAGTCAATCCCGAGCCCGGCCAAAAGTAACAGACCACACGACCCATGTATTGTGTAGGGTATATTTACCATTTTCTGTGTTGATTCTTGTTGAATTATCATTTGTTATTTGTCTCATTTGCTTGAATTCAACCAACTCTTTTTTTCTATCTACAATTCTCTCTCTTAATTCTCTCTAAATTCTCCATTTTATCTCTCTTATTTTTCTTTGTTTCATAATGAAGGGAAAGTGTAATTGGGTTCCGTCTTTTGGTATCAGAGCCACGGGTGTGTTTATTTGCTAATTTAAAATTGATGTAGAATGTGATATTGAGCGTGACTGCACATTGCTATTTAATGCATAATTTACGCTTGATGTCGATGACAATAATAAGTTTCAAAAGCAATTAAAGAAAGATTATGCAACATTGACCCAAGTGTTAACTGAGTGCAAATCTATTCTTGCGGAAACTAGTAGTACTTAGGAAGTATCTAATACGTATTCAGGATGGTGGTTCAGTTGCACTTCAAACATAACAGACTGAGTTAGAGGTACAAGGCTTTTAATGATCGTACAGTTGACTATGACAAACTTGAACGTAAGTTAAATGAAACTCTAGGACTATTAGCTCAAAAGGACATTGACATACAAGAAGGTGTTTTAATTAGTTAAGGCTACCGAAATTTCTGTTGTGCAAGCAAACACGATGAATAGTCAACAGAAGTCTATTTTAACTAGGTCACATTACGAAGGTCTTGTCAAGGAGAAAACAAAGGTAATAACGGATCTGAAACTTAAGGAAGAGAAAGATATTGACAAAATGATTTCAATGGAACACCAATTAAAATTTTTGAATGAAATTGTTTACAAACGGAGTCAATCAATCCAAACCATTCATATGTTAAGATCCCAAATGCCCTACATTTAATGAAAGACTACTTTGCAATCCAATATACCTAAAAGGATCAATATGAGCACCCAGGTTTGTATGCGATCACACTAGGACTAATTGATCCAGCAACCAGACTCGTCCCGATAGGAGAGATTCTGATCTTGCTGAAGAGAGGCGATCTAAATTGAATAACAGACTTAGTCAATACCAGCCCATGCAATATGAATTTCGGTTAGCACAGGCAAATGCAATAAGAAAGAAATGTGGTGAAAATCATTTTGTAAAAACAAATCCAAATGTTTTCCAAAAACTTTGATTCCTTACCAGTGTCTAAATCATAAGAAAAGTAGACAAGCACTATAAGTGCTCATGACAAAACAACATTAATCATCTGAACGAAAATCGTCATCAAGCTTGGGTAAACATTCAAACGGACCATCTTTATCTTCGTCACCCAACTGCACAAGATATTGAAATCCTAGTTAAGATTGTTTGATGACCTTGCCTTAAGACTCAGAATGATTGTCTCGCGTTTTTAATGAAACTTAGCAAGAAAATGCATGCAGATTTAAAGTACGTTGAATCTATGAAGATGAACTTGATGAAACTTGAATCTGATACGACAGAATTTTCCAACATGTATGATATTGTTTTGCAAGAATGTGTGTCTAAAGTTGTTATGTGTTCTTATTTGCTTGTTCATCTGATTTAGTGAGATCACTGATTTACAATTCTTATATCTTCATAAAGTGATGGAATGTGGACTGTCTTGCACAAAGCTTCTGAACAGCTGATTTGTAAGTAATGAGATTTGCACTGAGCGTTTACAGCGTTTTGCTAGATTAGAAAATCTTCAATTTCTCTTGAAATCGCTTTACAAGATGTCAAGTACAACTGAAAATGACACAGATTGAAAAGAAAGTGCGTCCAAATGTATTTTCGAAAAGAACAGTGAACAATTTGTTGAAATACAAGATTTGAAAGCTCAATGCAAGACAAGGAACATGGCAATAAGTGAGGTTGAAAAAACTGTTGAAAAATGCAGGGAAAATCTGTGACACTAAGTTATGATAAACCATCTGGTGTTCGACAACCAAATGCTCAAAGGATTCCACAAAACCATCAGTTTTAGGAAAACGGATCACTTTTCAGAATCTCTAGAGAGATAAATATTTTGCAAAGAAAAAGTCAGTTTCAAAAACTAATGAGTCAGAGGGTTTATCAAAACCAGTCACTAACAGAATTCACCTAAGACAGCATATGACTGTATGAAACACAAATATGATTAAAACAAGGCATGTATCTGCAATGCAAGTAGTACCACACAAACTAGAAACCCACTGTTGAAATCAGAATTTTAGGAAATTAATCTCGCGCTTTACATCTACAGGAGTAGCTCACAAAACTAATGTTAGCAGACCACAGCCTAGGAGCATCAAATGAAAGATAATTCCGTGAATACCCACATAGTCATGCGAGTTACGAAGAATGAAGTAGAAGTACACCCTAGGTTTTAGTATTTCTAATCAAACAAAGTCTGTAACTGCGTGTAATGACAGTTTAAATTCCAGAACTTCGAATGTTAATGCTGTTTGTGCTACTTGTGGAAAATGTGTGTTTAATTCGAATCATGATGGCATGTTTCTAAATTCTTGAATGACGTGTATGCTAGAATAAGAAGCCTATTGTAGTGCTATTTTAGTACTAGGAAATCCCAAAAGTCAAGCAACAAATCTGTTTGCAACTCCCAGAGAAAACAGTATGCATCAGATTCCCATATCACAGTTCCAGGAGTTACTATAGGGATATTATAAGAAAAGAGTAAGGTGTGGAAATTGGGTATAGCATAACCAATGCCATCAACTACAAATGGGTTCATATATAAACAGAAGAAAGGGTTCTAAGACTCAAAAGAAATGGTACCTAAAGTTAGGCATGAAAGTGTGCCTATAAGAGTTAGTTTGACCGTGATTATTACATCTAGGATAAACTAATGTCTTGAAACTCACAAACACTTTAGGATCCATTTGTCATGTGTTCTTCGTCCTATACTTCTCTTGCAAAAGATTGTACAACTCATCCTATTCGTGTTGACTTGGATGCACCAAGACCCTTTTTATGACGGGCAATGTATCATCTGTGCACATTTTTGAGAAATACTTGGGTACTGTTGTTTGCAATGATCAAATTTGCTCCTATTCCTTGGTTATGAGATTTGTTTCAAGGAAACATCTCGATCAGAAGTGTTTCTACGTCGAAGGTCTCAGATCACAATCATTTCTCAGTTGGTCATTCTGTGATGCGGATCTTGGAGGTTTGCACTTTCGAAATCTACGTGTTTTGTTAGAGATCTTCAGGGAAATGACTTACTATCCGGTAATCGTGGATTTGATCTCTATACAATATCCCTTCAAGAAACAACTTCATCAACTCCAATCTGTCTCATGGCTAAAGCCTCACCAACTCAAGCATGGTTATGGCATCGAAGACTTTCTCATCTTAACTTCGACTACATCAACTTGCTTTCAAATGGAAAATATATTGTGAATGGTTTACCAAACTGAAGTTATGTAAGGCTTCAATTGCCCCCCCCCCCCCCCTTTATTCCTCTTGTGAAGTGAGTAAAGCAAAACGAAGTTCATTCAAGTCAAAGATTGTTCCAAGTTCAAAAGGACGGTTAAATTTGCTTCATATGGACTTATGTGGTCCAATGCGGGTTGCAAGCATAAATGGGAAGAAATATATTATGGTAATTATCGACGACTACTCCAAATACACTTGGACTCTCTTTCTACGTTCCAAGGATGAAACACCAGAAGTTTTAAAAGACTTTCTCATAATGATCCAAAGAAATCTTCAAGCCCCAGTAATTTATGTTTGCACTGACAGAGGCACTGAGTTCTTAAACAAGACACTTAATGCATGCTTTAAAGAAGAAGGAATTGAGCATCAAACTTCTACTCCTTGAACACCTGAACAGAACGGCATTGTCGAAAGACAAAACCGCACTCTCATTGAGGCTGCTCGAACGATGCTATCGGCTTCTAAACTTCCTTTATTCTTTTGGGCTGAAGCAATTGCAACCACATGCTATACTCAAAACAGATCAATCATCATCCCAACTCATGAGAAAAATTCTTATGTATTCAAAACATTATCAAAATGTTCCAAACCATTCATGCTGATAATATTTTCTCCCACAGAATTTTCAAGACATATTTTAATCACAAGGTATTTCAAAAACTAAGTGTTTATTATTTAAAATAAGGGGAGAAAATGTAATTAAAATATGATCTAATTGACTCAATGTGCTGAAAAGGTTTTATGGTTCGATCTTATACCCAACAACATCTTAATTTCACGACGATTCTGAAGTCATAAGGTGGTTAAAGGTTTTAGAAAACAATCCTAGTATCGAACCAGAACCGGAGGACTACCCAAGGGATAATCCATAGTTAAAAATAGCAGTCCTTAGGTATGATTGGAGATGAATGTGTATAAGGGAAGAATGCCGACTAAGATTGAGCTAACACTGGAACAATCACAACAAGGTGTTAGTAATGACGTCTTGGTAAGCATTGAAGGGGTTGAAGAATTAAAAAGAAATGTATGGATAAAGGGTGTAAAGAAAGAAGCCCTCCACACAACTTAGGCAGAAACCGGGTCAATACATATGCTGTCAGAATCACAATGTTGATTGCTGACATTGAAGACGACATCATGGACCCAGTGATGCAATGCACAACCCTTCCCAGCCATTCAGTTTCTCTCAAAAGAAACTTGTCTCATTTGTCACGGAGATACACTCGACTACTATTGACTTTCTCACTCCGAGTTAGTTAATATTGAATAGGTGGCAGTCTGCTCCAGCCTCCGATTACTAAAACCAAAACGCACTAATCGAGTCTAGAGCCAAGAGATCCATAAATAAATCTCATTAGGACACATTCCATTTCTAACACTTGTTGAACACCAATAAGTTCACAAGCTGTTAACAAGAGTCCTACGCATTATCCTTGTGATTGTGCCAGAACATCCGAGTGATACTTATGTACTCACAATGAAGATGGAAATCCTGCTTGAGCCAGCATCAAACAAGCTCTTGGTAGGTGACTTGCGAGATTCTATATGAATCAAACTTGTGTCAACTGGAAAGAAACGATGGTGCGATTCAATGTGAATCAAACTTGTTCCAGGAAATGAATTGACGGCTTAATCAGAAAGATAGTAACTATCTGATTCACTCTTACCGTGTTGTCTGCTTTGAGACGTTCCGGTAATGAGAACTAGCAAGCATGGCAAATCTAATACATCTGTGTTAGAAGATCCTACGCTTTGAGCTGGAAACCCTGTCAAGGAGATTCTTTGAATCTACCTGATCACAGGTACAGTATTTATACTGTAAAACGGTCCTACGGAACCGGAGGTTAATCTAACCAAATCCGGACGAATGACAAAGCCATATTCGTCCACCCGCTTTATTGCTAACTGTTTTATTTCAGGATACATAAAGATGGAGATGGTGATGCCTCATTCCAGCTGAAGTCGGATTCATTACCACATGCTCATGCTCAAACTACAAAGACATTCTATAAGCATCAAGATTCAAGAATCATGAAAGCTCAAGAATTAAAGACAAAGACTTCCGCACAAACTCTGATATACAAGATCTTCCTTCAAAGATATCAAGTCTATCAAGGGAGATTGTTAGCAAGCTTTCAAGATGATGCAAAGTATGAGCATGTTGGTCAAGACACAAGATCGCAAGGTGGCAAAGACGATCAAGACGAAAGGATAAAGATTTAAAGATCTCGGACGAAAAAGACAAAGTCAAAAGACAATGACAAAGGCTTAAGATCAAAGATCATAAAGCATAAAGGAACAAGCCTACAACATAGACAGAGACAAAGATCACAAGAGCTCAATGACAAAAGCAATCTCATTGATCTCACGAAGGAGTGTCACAATGAACTCACTTCGGGGGAGATTGTTAGCCTCAAAAATATTGAGTCGAACAATGGAAGTTCGTTCATAATTATATTAGGTCTCGGTCACTAAATTAATATACATTGTAATAGGCTAGATGGGTAAACGGGCTCTTATTTGTAATCTAATCGGTCACGTGTATCGGGCGAAAGCCCAAGTAATCCTGAACCCGGCCCGTAGAATACCAAAGGCATGAAAGCCTCTTGGTGTTAACTATAAATACCCCTCTCCAAGGATGGAGAGGGTGTTGGTTCATTTGTAAACATTCTTCCATTTGCAAGTAATTCAACCATTTTCTCTCACTAGTTTCTCTCTCTAAATTTCTTCCATTTTCCTTCTCTTTTCTTCTTGAATTTAAGCAACAAGTAATGAAGTGAAGTGATTAAGGGTAACCGACATGGGAATCAGCCGCTATTATACCTTAGATGAGAATACTTATCCTCAATTTCTTTGTAACGATGATGAGGGTGGGTGTTTATTATTATTTTTCGTTTATGCTATACTTTTTGATCATATTTTCTAGCTGTCTACATTTTTTGTAGAAATGGA
This sequence comes from Tanacetum coccineum, assembly GCA_026074375.1. NCBI lineage: Eukaryota > Viridiplantae > Streptophyta > Magnoliopsida > Asterales > Asteraceae > Tanacetum > Tanacetum coccineum. The sequence goes on from BQNB010016382.1 coordinate 51,088, forward strand.
TTTGCTTTTGTTAATTCGTATCGCCGACCCCACAAAGGTTATGATTGGTGAGAGGCAGCATGGTGAAGACGAACCAAAACTGTTAGATACCACTGTTGGCCGCACCGTTCCTTTGCTTCTGGTTGCACCTGCCCGTGCGGAAAGTAAACTTGATGCCAGTGTTGACAGGCAATTTGATGAAGGTGGAAGCGCCTGGCTCTCTTATAATTAGAGGAGTGGTGTTGGTGTTGATGTTATGCTGATGTGGCGCTGACGTGGCAGCAAAAACTTGGTGTTGTCAAGTTACTACACCTAAGGCTCTAACCAGTCTATCAACTTGTGTCTTGAAACATGATTTGTATATTTAGTAGGCATCTTCGTAGCTATAAGGTAAACTAAAAGGGTTAGGTTATATGTAACTTTAAAAAGTCGTTTGTACCCCCTTTTGATTTTTCTTATTTTTCTCATTTTTTATTTAATTTTTATTTTTATAATTTTGTTTATATTATAAAGCAGTGAAACGCAGAATGCGGAACAAAAATTATAAAGTTTAACAAGTCAAAAGTATTAAACTGTCAAAAAGTTTGGAACAGAAACTGATAAAAAACTGTGTTGCACTATAAACTGGAAGACAAAAAAACATGTTTTATACTTTTCTTGTACTATTTAGCGGGTCAGGGGATACCAATACTAGCACCCAAACTAAAATTATCATAAGAGACAAGTTGAAATTATATATAACTAGTTTCAAGGCCCGCTTGTTGGGCGGGGAGCTTTAAGGTATTGTTGGAAAAAACAATCACGTATTGATACTTGTCCGTTATTGTTTTGTATAGTTGTTTTATGTTGTTCATTTTTGTTGAGCTTTGCATAAAGTATAAAAAAACATAAATATTAAAGTATTATGTATTATAAGTGAAGGGTTAAAAGGGCGGGCACTGAAGAAGATTATCGGACCTCGGACCTGCATAGAGAACAATATTATGTTTCTTTCAACAATACCTAAACTTGAAGGGTTAAAGTATTATTTATTATAAATACTTGAACGAAGAATATCTCTTAGTTGTCTGTCTTTAGCCTCAAAGCCAATGCTTAAAAGTAGCCTAGTGTGATTTTATTACATACAGTATTGTCAGCACACCCGTGAAAAAATTAACCATTTGAACCCAAACTCGCTTTGACCCATTAACAGATCTAACTGACCCACCCATTCTGTCCCGCTTTGCTTACGTGCCTATTGGTATCATTAATGTACACAAGATTGTGTCTAGCTTGATTGTTTAAGAGCAATTTATACATTTGGCTAGAAGCTAAAACTTAAAACAATACTACGAGCAATAATTAAGGCACTTACCTCGAAGTTAGTTTTACGTAATGACATAACTACATCAGTTATAAATGGCACAAGATAAGAGCATAAAAAATCATATCAATAGATCTTGACATTGCAAGAACACCAAAAACACGATGTCCATTCCATTGTATGCCTTTACCTCCAACCGCTTCAATTTTTGAATATTCGTCTTCCGATTTGGCTATTACAGAATCAATACATATTATTAGACAAAAAAAATATAAGAGTAAATATGCCACATATGCTCATATTCAATAGTTACGGGATGCATTGACTTTCTCAAAAGTCCATGAAATCGGCAAATCGACACTCCATTATGTATAACGATTTAAACCACTTTGACTAACAAGAGGCCATTTAGGAATGTATGCATTAAAAGGTTGATTTTGTAATTGTTTACATGTTAGATTAGGTGATGCTTGGAATTGTCCTTTGAAAGTGATAAAAGGTATGCAGTAATCAGAATCACATAATCAGTTGTAATGTAATAGATTATAAAAGATAATTTTTATTTGGCGGTGTAATGTTAGAAGCCGTAATTTCTTTTACTTTCATATCATAATATATTTATTCAAACACTAAATTATTGAGTTTCAAAACGCAAAACCAAAAACATGTTGTATATTACCTTATGATCTACAGATTATGCCAAGGCTTCTTTCCCTCTACATAAATCACCATCGAATCACCACAATTTGATTCATCGTTAGCTTGTTTTCCACCAATTTCATCATCAACCTTGAGGAAACAATCAAAGAACGCCTTTCTCCTCTTTCTTGATTGCTAAAATCATTCTTATTAGGCACCATTTTCGGTCACTTCCCCGCTAGATATAAGAGGTTTCTAATCCTTTGTAATGCAGTATGAACACAAAGATACTACAATAGTTTGCACCTGTGCCACAAGATTCTTAGTCAGATATACTTATTATAAATGATAATTATATCCATGTATCCAACTTAATCACAAAGACAAAATCTTGAAGAACATTAAATGTACCCATATCATACATTAGTTTACTTTAGTTTGATAACCTACTTGTTGGCCCTTATACAACAGGTAAAATGTGTGATGTGTTATTTTTTAGTCTTAAAAGTGACTAATTATTGAGAATAAGTTAGTGATTTTGTAACAAATCCGAAAATACTATACTCTTAGTTGTAATATACTTCAAACGTTGATACTTTGTTTTGCATCCATTTGATATAAAAATATCATGTGATTTCATGAGAAAGGGCATACTACTTAATGGCAAGAGTATTGAAAATTGATTTTGAAAATCACATACCATACTCTACAATGAAAGCAGGCACATGATGAGGCACCGCCACAAATCACGTTCGAGATCTAGATACTTGCATTATGTAGTTGGGCTTAATTAGTAAACGAACTCTGCTACATAGATAATTAAAAAGTCTTGTCATTGAGCGAGATCTTCCAAAACTTCATTTTTTGTTTACATTTTCCCTTCTTTACACTTTTCCTATGAGTGAATCCTTTGCTTTTTATTGGCATCACAACCTGTGTTATTTTGTAGATTCACAGCTACATTAAACTTCCCGCACAGTTTAATTTTTTTGTCTTACTGTCTTATGTGACACTTTCTTACTAAGTTTTTTCTGTAATTTGTGTTACGTTAAGATGGTGAAGATAAAAAAAACATAAGTGGGGACGTACAGTTTTTGTTCGCATACCACTACAGTGTCTCCTCTCTTTGGAATTGGGCCATTGCCTACTCGCAAGTCCTGCATTTATATAGTTTTTATTTAAAAGCTATAGTTGGAGCTTAAATGTGTCAAGTAGCTATAAAACTAAGAAAACTACAATACACTCAATGACAATGACCTTATATTGGAGTCCTGAGCTTGATTCTTTATAGTCTAGATTTCAGCTATCAATTGACAAGCTTTAAGTTCAGCTCCAGTGCTAATTTCATCAATAATAACCACTTCAGGCATGTGATTATCCACTTCCTCGATCACTGCCAATGTCATCTTTGAATCATACTGGCCAGGCTTGTTCGCCAAGCTTGCAGAACAGATTAACATCGAGGATCGGATTGTGAATGTTGGTGGTAATGGCAGTGGTGGTGGTGCTCCTGCTGTTGCTACCCCTGCTGATGGTGTGCAGCTGCCCGCTGCTCCTGTTGCAAAGGAAAATAAGTAAATAGTTATTCTACATTCTTTTTATTTATGTTCAACTGATACAAAGCGTGTTTAAGTTTTACTTTTATTTTAGTATAAATGACTTTTCTTACAACATTATCGAATTACTGAGGCTAGTCTATTTTTTATTCCTACTGGTGTTTTCTCAATCACACATGTTTAGTAAGCATTAGCAAAATGGTAAGTTCAGGTTTAGTAACTGATGGCTGCATGTAATAATTATATATTTTAAACAAAACATAAATGACAAATTTTTGATAGCAGGACATCAATAAAGAAAAGGCCTCATATGCTAAAAGGTTGAATTCAGGATCATGAGGTCCTAACATCAATGACAAATTTCCATTGATCCATATTTGTAGCATCATTTGCATAAATGAATCAACTACTACCAAAAATCCATTAAAAATCCACACATATTTCATCATTTAACTAATATATTTTGCATAAAGAAGCAATATTTATCTCATAAAACCACTTGTCAAATTCATAAGCAGATTAATGAATTATAATCCACATCTCAAATGCGTACACTATGAAAAAAAATTAATATACCTTTATCTTGAGACATTTCACCGAACATCTTACATGCCGCCTCCAAATCATATACCTTGTACACTAATAAAGACCAAAAAATAAAAATTATTCACTATTTAGTTTTTGAACCACCAAAAAATAAAGACCAAAAACTAATTTATGAACAATTAAATCAAACACATAATTAATTTTAAGACTATTTTAATTGAAATTAGGGTTAGTGATTTATCCCGAAAAACATAAAAAATAGAACATGAAACAATTTACTTAAAAAGAATCACAGAAAAACTTTCTGATTCCTCAAATATTTGTTGTGGCTCTTCAAGGTCCGGTTTGATTCCTTAGTTTGTTGTGGTATTAAGGTTTTTTGTTTCAGGGTTTTTTTGGGGGATAAACGGATCTGCTTGTGATTTTGGACTGGGATTTTTGAATTTGTGATTTGGTGAATAGTTTTGTGGTTATGATTTTGGGGGATTTGATTAAAGTTATGGATCGACAGATCTAGCTTAGTACTTGATTGAAGGGGAGATGCTTCAGTCGTTGTTGTTATGGGTATTTTTTTGAGAAATAAATGCTTTGAATGTCTGCCGTTGATTATTGATTGATTATCCAGGTGTCGTTTTGTAGGAATTTTGGGACAAGATCAGTTTTTCAAAAGCTTCTTTTATATAGGTTATAGATTATATTAAAGAGCAGAAACTGTTCATACAATAGTTTTAGCCAATAAAAAAATCAAATGCTCATCATTTCTGTTTTTTTTTTTACAAAATATATCTCTGACATACCTACGATTTTATAAAAAATGTTGAAGTTTAATATATATTTTTAAAAAACTTACAGAAATAGTATTTAAAGTTATCGGTTCGTTGTAACGTGAGTCTCAATGACAGACAAATAGTATTTCGCGTTATCGATTCGTTGCAAAAATAGTCGTGTGCGCTCCGCGACAGTGCGCAAATATTAAAAGGCAAAACTGTTCATCCAAATTTGCTCTATTAAAATATTGAAACTCTCACGATTCCCAACTTCATTTTTTAATATAAAAAACGTATTAAAAAATAAACTTATAAAACACACCCTCGTGCTATTCGAAATGTTACTAAAACGACCTTAAACTTTTATCTATTTATGACTTCTTTATATAACAAACTTTATTTATCAAATATATAGCGTATATCTATTGATTCATTCGTAAAAAAATATGTCATTGAAAAGATCGTTGACTTGGCGAAACAAATCGAAGCCTAATATTGCTAATGCTTCCTAACATACCTAACGCCTTTTTATATAAAATGTAAGTTTAATATATATTTTTAAGAAACTTTCAGAAATAGACTATGCGGTTATCGATTGATTGCAAGGTTGACAAACAGTACCTGAGACTATCGGTCGGTTGCAAAATTAGTCTCGCACGCTCCGCAACGACGCGCGAGTTTTGTTTTATAAAAAAAAACATATTTTCAACCGTTATTTTATTTGTTTATTTCGTGCCCTCAAAATGGTAAAAGGCGAGATGCACTTGTACACACCCATCTTGCGACATGTGGATTTCGTGTCTTTTTTTTAGTGGCAAGACAAAAATTTTGCCCCATGGCCTCCATTACATCCATTAAATGGGGCGAAATGCCCTTGGGAAGGAGGAAAATATTTTCAAAATTTATTTTTAAGTACGTAAGATTTGATATATACAAGAGATTTTAAATAGAAAGATTTGTTGGGTGAATAATGTTGTATTTTTGTTGAATTTATTATACAATAAAAATATATGTTTATGAATAAAACCGCTAGTTATGAATTTGATTTAATTTATGTCATCTGCTTTTTGCCACGCAAAAATTACGACTTATCGGATATCATAGCCAAGCACACTATCCAAATCAGATCTACAAACCACCACCAGAAACTATAAACACGTGACAATTTCCTTTATTGTTTTTCTCAGGCTGAAAATTCCAACAACCTAATCAAAATTCTAATAAAGTAAGATAATTAAGTACTCTATCATTACCCCAAACGAGGTCTTAAAATTCAACTTTGAACGGCCATATTAAGAAAATTAATCTTAATTAATGTAATTCAAGATAAATTACACCAACACTGAACAAAAACATTAACACCTCAATTTACTCTTTTGGCTAACTACTCCTTTGGCTAACTGTAACGGCATGGTAAGTATAATCAGGCGTTCTACTCATCATTTCGACCAAAACTCCTAAAACAATTTCAACTTTAACCGACTAAATCAAGATACCTAAATTTTCTAAGCTTACCATCAGCGACGAAGCAGATAACTATATTATTTACATAAAATAAATTTCATCTTTATTGTTCTGACATGCGCCTAGGGGTGAGCAGGAATCACACCGCAAAAACTGAAATAACAAAGAAAAAGCAATAAATTAAATCGAAGTTTTCTTTTGCCAATTGTGGAAATCGTAAAGAGGGTGAATACGTTTCTATTTAAAAACTTAAAACATTTTGTATCAAATTATCCATCAAGTTAGATGCAATATGATGAGTGTGAATAATACATATATATTCACTAGAACATGGCATAGCAATATAAACACAATCATAATGTTAACTTCTAACTATGACACAATCATCATCCAAATAATATAAGCAACAATCAACACACATATAGATCTAATGCAAATATAAATGTAAGGCGATGAGGTAAACAAAGATGTAAAGCGAAAAGTAAAAGAAAGTGCAAACCGGACGCGATGATTTATAGTGGTTCGGTCACGAAGCACCTCTTCGCCCTACTCTACTCCCCGAGTACCCTAACTTTTTGTGAGTTACTTCAAATCAACTAAGCTCCCTTTAGGCAGATAAAATCGTACACGACTAAGCTTACACCGATTTCCGTCACTAAGCCAAATGTCGAGTTCTAATCATAGCTAGAATCAATCTATCACAACTCTTGTATGCCAACCGCACTACTTCACAACGATTCACAACTTAGCTTCACTTCACAACTTTCTTCAACTCCACAACTTCACGACTTCTCTACCCTTTCAAACTTTCTATACTTCACAACTTCACTTCACTTCAACTAGACACTACCTTGATCACACCAATCTAACACTACTTACTAAGATCGCCTCGATCTAACAACTATACACACCATGATCACTGATTGGCGTATTTTTTAAACTATATATATAATATATATAATAAAATATATATAATAAGTATAATCTAAAAACAATCAATGAAACCGAGGAGTAGTATAGAATATCCCCGGGTCGTTTATCCCCAACGAGGCTGTGCTGAAGAATCGATACAGTCGGAAAATTGGAGTTTGAATGAGATTAATGAATTTGGGAGGAGTAGAAAGCCTAAATTTAATCATTAACACAAAAAAACGATTGAGAAAAACCTAAAAATTATGAAATTAAGCTGAAAAACGAGAGCAGAAATCCCGAACAAGGGTCAAAAACCTAAAATCTTAAAATTAACCTACAAATATATTTTTACTTCTAAAACTACTCTAGGGGATAATTAATGAAAGAATAAAAAAAGACACTAGACTGAAAACGGAGGTCGTTTGACCCAAAAACGAGTCAAGTCAAGATCCGTACCCGAGACCCGTTCTTTAAAAATCAAAAGTTTGCAAAATTAACCCTACGAAAGTTTTTCTATTTTTCCTACGTAAAATATGACCAAAGAAAATTTCCTAAAAAAGAAAAATATTTTTTTGATAATTTTTGTATTTTTTATGAATTTTTAAAACTTTTAACGAAATTAAATTATAAAAAATACTAAACTATTTTTAAAAATTCTGAAAAAATTACTAAAATTACTTGATCCTACAACTATCCTAAGAAAAATAAGAAACCCAAAATTCGGCTTATAAATAAGCCAAAAATAAGCTCAAACGAGCTTATAGCTATATGGGCTAAAACACCCTTAAGTATCCAAGTGCCCAAGGGTCTTACAGAAAAGACCCAAGGGCACAGCGGTAGGAGAGTGTGTATAAAGGAGGGTGTATTGAGGGTTGAGACCCGGGTTCGAGTCTTGCTCACCCGGGTTTCCCCTTATCTCCCTTTTTTTTAGAAAAACTTTTTAAACAAACTTGTAGAACACATGAAGCTTATCATTTTTCATAACTACGACTTTTTGAGAAAAGCTAAAAATAAGCTAAAAAAGGGCTTTTTGTTTGGCAGTGGCTTATATTGAGCTTAAAGCAAAAATTGGCTTTTCTTAATGACTTTTATGAACAATTAAGCAAAGAAAGTGGGAAAATGAGCAAACACAACTTAACACACCAACATTATGAACTACTAGGAACAAAAATAAGCAAATGAAATAAGCCCAATAAGCCAGAAATTGGCTTAAACACTCAGCAGTACTAACTTAAGAGTTAGTACTGCTAGGGTGAATTTTAAATCTACTAGGCTTGTTAAGGGGCAAGATAAGCTAAGAAACAAGGGAAAACTTAATCCTAATAAGCAACTACAACTAAAATAAGCTAAGAAAATCAGTCATAAAAGCCAAAAGACTAAAATAAGCCACAATCCTAATTCTGAGTTCAAAACAGTTAAAGTGGCACTTTTGGCTTAACATTAAGCAATCTAGGGGGACTAAGGCTTAAGGCCACTAGAGCTTATCAATGGACCTAAGGGCAATCTAAAAAGCTAAAAAGAACTAGGGGCTTAAGGCCAAATAAGCTAGAAAAGTGGGCTTGAAAAAGGGTGTCTAGCACCAGGGGAAATGAACTAAAAAAAGGGCTTATTTTGACAGCTTATAATAAGCTATCAAATAAGCTCAGAATGAAAAATAAAGTTAAGACAGATTTAGCATAGCTTAGGGTGAGCTTATGCTCAAATTTTAAGCTTCTAAAAACACCTTAAAGCTGCTGATTTTTGCAAAAAGAAATAGGCAGTTTTGACTTTTGAAAAACTTAAAAAAATGTTGACAGATTTTAACAAAACTTAAGGACTCCTAAGGCTTTGGCTAGTTGGTTCTTTCACACACAAATGACACCTAAATTAGCACTACAACTTAGGTTTACTAAAGCTTAAACAAATAAGCACTTGTGTCTCTTTTAAAACCAACAGACTTAAAGAACAACTTATAAAACTTGAAAAACACCTTTTGGACTTAAAAACTTTGGAAATACAGACTCAAAAGAGCTTAATTACTTAAGCCAAAGTTGGACAATTGACACCAACCCATAACCTTCCCATTTCTACCCATTTTGGGCTTAACCCAAACACCCCTTTATACTTTTAAAAAAACGGATTTTAAACTTATAAAGATTAGTTTAGGCACAAATTTTAAAAGCACAGTATTAAACAAGCATAGTTAAGCTCTAAAAAGTAAAAAGCAAAAGCAAATAAGCAAAATAAGACATAAATAAGCTGAAAATAAGCTTGCTACAGTAACTTTTAAGCAAAAATTTAAAAGGAGTATACCTTGATCCTTGCTCAAAACAGGATTATGTCCACCTAAATAAGCTCTAAAACCTACCCAAGCTTATAAATAAGCTATACTAAGCATACCAATGAGCCATCCATTTTTGCTCATTCATCCTTTAGCTTAATCACACAGTAACCTTTTTTTTCTTTTGAATTTTTCTTAAATTTTTGTATAAAAGTTTAAAAACAGGTTAAAGATGGCTTATATTAAGAGCTTATATGATTTTAAAGAAGTATAAGTAACTTAGCACACAATGTGAAAGACAAACTGAATTTTCATAAAAAAAAGAGAGTACAAGTACATTAAGTTAAAAAAACTAAACTGAGCTAAAACTACGCACTTAAAAAAACTAACTCTTGCCACAATGGCTTACAAAAGCTTTTATAGCCAAATAAGCTAGGGTTTTTGGTCTTCTCTTCTTTACTTCACTTCTGTGCTTCTTTTTAGACACAAAACAGTCTTTTGTGCTTGTTGTGAGTGTGTAAACATAAGTCAATCCTGGCCCTTCATTCTTCTTGATGCCCACTCATTAAATCACAACCATTGATGAAATTATGGGTTTTTGGATTGCCACCGTGGACAAGGACCATGTGGGGGGTGGGGTTTATGAGAGTGAAGGGTTTGGAGTGATGTGGGGAGGTCAACGAGGTGGAAAATGACAGGTTTGGGGGGTTATGAGTTTGGCGGGAAATAGTTCGGAGAGATGTACAGTGATTTAAAAACGGGGTGTGGGTTTGTGGTTTTGACACACATAGTCCCTCATAGATATACTTGTCGTTGCAATTTTTGTCCTTGTGTTTATAGACGTTTGGGATGTTGGCAGAAACACCCCCAAGTTATATAAGTGTTATTGCAATTTCAGTCCATGTGGAGTACAAGTCCGTTTCTACACAACACAATTAGCAAAACAAGCATATATTTGGCATTTTAAGTCCGTTTTTGATTATTTTAACTTGTTTTTAAAGGTAAAAGGCGTGTGTAATTAAACGCATACCAAAATCCCCTATACTAAGGTATTGCCATGTCCTCACGCAATACTATGAAGTAAGCATTTAGAAAACTAAGAATCTCAATCACCCTCGACTAATAACCTTGAAAAGTAGCAAAGTGTTCATCGAGGATTCCATTCCGTGTCCGGTTTTGTCGTTTTGGCTTCATTTTTCGTCATTTTCTTAGATATCCGTTCCTGCACAACACAATTAGCAAAACAAGCATATATTTGGCATTTTAAGTCCGTTTTTGGTTATTTTAACTTGTTTTTAAAGGTAAAAGGTGTGTGTAATTAAACACATACCAGTACATGCAAAACATAGATGGTTGTATGGATATGTTTATGGAAACCATGTAGACATAACAGGTTTTGTTGATTCAAACTACGCTAAGGATCTGGATAAAGGTAGGTCTATTACTAGTTATGCATTTTTAGTACAAGGATGTGTTGTAAGCTGGAAGGCAACGTTACAACACGTGGTGGCTCTTTCAACTATAGAGGCGGAGTATATGGCCCTTACAAAGGCTGTGAAGGAAGCTATTTGGCTAAGGGGACTCTTGGAAGAGTTAGGCGTAGAGTTTAACACTATGGCAGTTAATTGTGATAATCATGAGGCGATTCACTTATCGCAGAATCATATTTTTCATGGAAGGACTAAGCACGTCAATGTGCGTTATCACTTTATCAGATAGGTCTTGGAAGCAAAGACGGTTAAAGTTATAAAGGTGGGTACTGAACACAATGCTACGGATGCCTTGATGAAGGTGGTACCTGGACTCAAATTACAACATTGCTTGGAGTTGCTGAATGTTGGTATAGGCTAATATAAAGCCTAAAGTGGAAATTGTTATGTTTAGTCTTAATTTTAGCAAAAGTCCAGGGTAGTCAAGTGTTAAGTTGTCATGGGTTAACTTGTGTCCCAAGTCCATCCTATGTGTTTTAGGGTTTATTCTCCCCCATCATCTCTATAAAAGGAGGTGAGGAGGGGGGGGGGATCTTGTCACTTCATTCTTTCAATACTAATCATTCGATTAGGGTTAATACCTTGTGCTTTGTTCTTTACTTTTTGTCACGTTATAATAGATGTGTGTGGTGTGTCGTTATTCTTCGAGTAGTCGATCGGTTCCGCTTCTAGTTCTTGGGTTGTTGGTTGCATCGGAATACCAATACCAACAAACAACACAATGTAGTACTATAGTTAATATTCATAAAATGATGTAAGTACAACATTTAGATCTACTATGTTGTTATTCTTTTAGTAAACTAATATTTATCTTCGACTTATAAGCTCTATTATGTTGTTATTCTTTTAGTAAATTATTATTTATCTTTGACTTATAATAGCATGTTATTCATCAGCTACATTTTTAACTACCATTAGACGGATCACCTGCATTTTTGACTATCCATATATGCGTACCACGACTATATCTCGAGGTCATTATTGAGCCAGACCTAGAGCTTGAGCTGGAGTGACAGGCTCTACACTTGTTGGTAGACCATCATTATCATCAGACGGTTGACCTCTATGTTCGAGAAACTTTTAAGACGTACCAGGACTATTACTCGAGGACGTTGTGCAGCGAGAGCCAGAGCTTGAACTAGAGGTAAGGCATTCAGAGTACTAATTGCCTAAATTCTCACAAGGTAAGGCATTCATAGTACTTTCATAGTCACCTCCAAGATAAACAAAAAACAACAAAGATATGAGGCAATATATAGTACATAATGTTCCTCTTCCGTAAGCATTCAAATTACTTTCATAGTCATGACTCACCACCCACATAACCATCCATCATTCCATGATGATCCATATCGTTTTGCTTCTTAACCATTCCTACACATACCATTGACACAATTACTATTTATATATTTAACAACATATCTTTTTGGACATCATAAGTTGGAATAGCAAGCTATGACACAAACCTTGATGTAATATGAAGGAAAATTTAAGCAATTAATACATCATATGATCCTTAGAGAATGATGTGCAGTGGTGGTCACAATATACATTTTTCACAACCGTTAAATGAACCTCTATACCAATTGTAGCCATGTTTCGCTTTGTTTGCATATTTTCAAGTCTCCTTTAGAATAATTCGGCACCAATTCTGCAAATGAAAAGAAAAACCACATCAATCTTGTATACTTCCTACTTAACCTCATATCACTCGACAATCACAAAACAAAAATGAAATTGAAAAGAAAAACTCATTCTTAATAATTCAGTTAATGATTCACTAAACACTAAGATATAGATTTTGACAAAAATGGAGTGAGTTACAAAGTTGAGTGAGCTCACAGTTTAAAGTTGTAGATGTATACAAAATTGTACAATTACTAAAACGGGAGTAATGAAAAAAATGTGAAATTAGGTTTACCTTTTCCACATAACCAATTTTGATAATAATTGTACAATAACTTGTGTAGCTGTGCAAAATGACCAACATAAACATAAACTGCTACGATTGTGAATCATAGTGAGGTAGGTCGAAAAAGATATGTTCGGGCTGTGGGTCACCATACCTGTAAAAGTAATTCAATAAGCGCCAGTCATTTAACAATATGTACTAATCGGTATCAAATATGTAACAAATATAGAGTGCACTCATAGTACAAATTTCAAGTGGATAACAAGCTTATTTTTATCCAAAGGTGATTGGAGTAATATTATCATGAGGCCAACAACATTTCTTATGTTAAAGAGAACATAAGCAAATATAAAGCTTAAATCTAAGTATCGCCAAATACATTTGTTTAATAACTAATTTGTTCCATAGTACCTAAACTTTGGTTTAAAAGGAATCTTATGAAAACCCAAGATAAGCTACTTTGATACTTAAATCACATTCTTAAGTTTAAAGAAATCATTATCCACAATATGTGTCAATGCATAAACAAGTAAAATTCATTCATTCAAATACTTGTTTTATTAAGTTGTATAGCATTCATAAGAATGATAATTTTATCATCTTAGAAATGCATATTTGTTTATAAATACAATATGTCTCGTTTCAATCATATATCATTGAAGAATCACAAAATCAATTAAGGTAAATAACCTTGATGAGATTCATTTCACAAGATATGGAAAGAATCATTCTTAAAACACTTTCAATATAACGTATTCTTCATTGTCACAAATAAGCACATCTCTTGGCTTTTGAAAATATAATCACATTAAAATCACATGTGGCAACTACACATATAAGATAACTTAATATAAGACATCTATTAAATCAAGCAATATGTCATCAAAACCAAACAACCTATAGATCTTAAACAAAAGATTATAACTTCTTGCTTACGCTTTTCTAAGCATTCAACACATCTCTATTAGGATTATATGTAAAATATATCATCTAGATCTAGCGTCATAAAAACATAGTTGTTTGAGTCATATTAGGCCAAGTATTAGTGAACCAAGCAAATTTCATTTTTGCTACACCCCGATAGGTAAATTTAGGAATTCAACTTTTTTCTAAAATGAGAATGACTACTGGAGAACCTATTGTACTAGAAATTTAATTTAACCTAATGGTTGAATTACTTCCAGGAGAGAAGTTGGGTTCGTGGAATAACCTGTAAAAATGATTGTATTTAGCCTGAATTGAGCACCACTAGTAATAGTCTCATATTCATTCTTTAACTTGATTAAATGGTTCTTCCTAAATGTGCCTAAAGTTACTTTACATTGATGAAATTTGTCTTTCATTAGAATTTATTATTAAACAAGTAGTAACTAGGATTTTATTGAACGTTCCTAGATTTATTGCTTCTCACATATGTATTCTGAAGTTTCAAGATGATAACTTGTTCCTATGTGATATGATTATATGCCTTCGTGATTATCTTGATGATCAATGATTATTTGCTTGGTTATTGAATGCATGTTTATTACAAAGGTTTTTGTCTTTGTCAAGCAATTTCGATATAATATCTCAGTTTATCTAAATAATACATGCTCTTAAATGCCAAATGTTAACATGTTTTACGTGATGTTGCATTTAAAGTAATTATGTTTCTTATGCGACGTTTTACATGACTTACATGTTAATTGTGCACCTACACTATGTTGGTTTGATGCATAATGGATTAGGCATGCCTATCACGATAAACTTTTAGATGTCACATAGTCTTACACACATGGTTCTAAAAGGCGTGCCATGACGCCGCTAAGGCCTCGTAAAGGCGCGAGACATGTGTTTTATGCATCTAGGTATATATATTTCCTGACACTAGAATTTATACCCTTATTACATGCGGTCTTTAGACAATCCAAAAAGTCATAATAGTCGTAAAAGTTCTTAAATCTCATAGAGTCTTCATGCACACACTTCCTTATTCATCATCTAGTTTCCTACTAAATAATCCACCCTTTTGTCAAGGGATAGTTAGATACAAATCCAATACACCTCTAAGTAGGTTTGACAACTAACATATCTTGCGCTGTAATATTTCAAGTAATTTTAACTTGCGATTGCAAAGTTAAAAGTCATTTCTAAAAATTCATATTCAAGCCTTTTAACAACATATGTTAATACGCTCTTCCGAAAGCTAAAAGCTAACATCAACCTTCGAGTGACAAAGGTCTTACGAGTTTCTACATAAGTGATTCGTAGCTTCTTTAATATACATACTTTGAGACTAAGTACATTCATTTCCGTTAGTCCTTTCCATCCCGATAGGAATATCACGATGTTTATCGTCATGCTCACCTCATACATATTAAGGATCGAACTTTATCCATTGATCTTAGGATAGAAAACTCATCGAAATCCGTCATCATATCCTTAGCGAAAATGTTCATAAGGAAATATCTTCATCAAAAAAGTTTCTTCAGAAGACAACATCGCCGACATCCTCACCAAACCAATCAAACGTGAACCATTTAATTATTTACGTCTAGGTCTAGGAATGATGGAACAAATCTCGTAAACGTGTCATTCTCCTTTTAATAGTCTTGTTTAACTCGTTCTCACTCACTTGTTTCTATATCAACCATCTCCTATTTTAAGGATCCATGTCTTAAATATAAACTAGTTTGTCACTCATTCTTCATG
The DNA here is from genome assembly GCA_026074375.1 of Tanacetum coccineum. NCBI lineage: Eukaryota > Viridiplantae > Streptophyta > Magnoliopsida > Asterales > Asteraceae > Tanacetum > Tanacetum coccineum. Next base: position 66,607 of record BQNB010016382.1, read on the forward strand.
CCTAATTCATTTCACAAAAACCTTAATCACGTCTCTATTATTATATAGATGGTTAATATCTTTCGTCTACCATTTCCACTACCACCTTTAAGACAACCTCATACCTCGTCGTGTGATTATTCTATGAACATTTGCAATGCTCAAGAAGAGTTACATAAATTTATGGATGAATTTCATCGTATTCTAACCGTCATCCGTCTTGACATTGTCAAGCTCATCGCTTTCGTCTTCATTCGTCTTTGTCTTTATTTATTCTGGTTATTCCACACTTTATGTTTGGATGAGCACAAATTAAAAGGGAAAGGAAAACACACTCGCTCACATATATCCTTTAACCAAATACTCTTAAGAACTCACAAATGTGATTCTTATTCACTAGAAACCAACTTACAACAACACTCACTTCCTTTTCAACTCACAAGTACACCCCGTGCACTAAACTGCAATTGATTCAAGCCTCTTAACTTGTATGTCAATCATACACAAAATTCACAAGATACACTTCTACCATACACTCAAAACTCATAACTATTCTTCACTCTTGTTAGTAATCACTAGTTCTCGTGCATCCTCAAAACCACCAAGGTGAAATGAAAAACAAAGTCATCCTTACTATTACCAATCTCGAGTCATCTACATAGTCATCTTCACAAGAAGATTCATCATGAAACCATTCCTCATAATCCAATAGTGAATTACCATCACTATAACCTATGGAGGTTGAACCACCTTTCACAATGCACAAACCTATGCCCATTTTGATGCCTCTCTATATATCAACCGACCATCATCATATCCCAACACTTATAAGCTTTTTTGCCTATGTTGTCAAAAGTCAAGTGAATTTCATAATGAAATACATCTCATTCTCAAACTCAATCCTTAGAACTGGTATACGCACAATCTATCACTACACAACAAAGCGCTTCACGTCTAAACCAATGAAATTATCTCCTCAAGAACATCCCACACTCACTCTATAACCATCCAATCATTTCCACTTTCTAGCAAGTGAAGAACACAGATAAGATATTTAAGCTTCAAGTGTTGTTAAGTCACCACAATGTGGTGTCTTTCATTTTTCTTCCACCATAAAAGAACTATCACCTCATTTCACATATCCACCTTTGTTCATCAACATTGACAACCAACAAAACACCCAACAAGTATATGGATTCATAACCATCCATCTTTGTCCCTATAGGATCGCATGCGCATCATTTTAACATACCATGCTTGTCATCGTTAGTACAAATGATATATTAATCTAAACCATTTTTGACAACCTTTAGTTAACACCTTCCCTCTCTATGCATGCTCATCCTTCCCCATTTTTTCCACTTTATGAAATCATTTTCATTCACATCTAAGAGCGTATTGTTTTCATCTACATCTTATTTTATTTTTTAAACTCTTTTAGAGTATATATTTTGGCATATCTTGCCAAGATATTAAGTGACATTCTTCTAGTTTTAAATGTCACATTTAGAGTATGTCTACTCAACAAATCATCCTTATCGTCAATATTTAGTTCGACCTAAAGTCTTACGATAATGTTTATCCTTAAACACCCTAAACATGAAAAGCATACATAATACTTAACAAAGAAACGTTGAGGACTTAGGAATCTCTCAATACAACCCTTGACATAGGTCTATTCGAATCCAAAACATCATCTTGGTTAAATAATGATATCATAAGGAACATGTCGTTTAAAATACGTTAATACTTCCTATCCAAATGACATCTTGGAAGAAGTCATTCTCATAATAATGGTGTGTCAATCAATAAACAAATTTGTTCTCGTTTATTAAAGTTGGTGTGATACCGAAAGTGTAACACCCCCAAATTAGGTCGCAGCGGAATAAGGGTCCGGGGCGTGTTACTTCATAGATCAATAACACAAGATGTATATAGAGCAACTAAAAAGTCTTTTAAAACTGATACATTAGAATTAACAAAGTATTTTTACATAAGCCGAAGCTTCACTTGTCCACTTGTTCAAAACACAAAGATTTTTAGCCCATAACAGTTATACAAAATGTAATATGACAAAATCTTTAATGCATGATATCCAAATCAAAACCACCAATGTATCCCTTGCACCTCGTGCTTACTGATCCCCTAAAAAACATTGCTTTAAAACGTCAACAATAATGTTGGTGAATTCATAGGTTTGATAAATCATATATTGTAAGACCACAAGATTTCCCAAGTGTATGATAATGCAACAGATGCAGACATCATATAAATGTAATTACGTTGCCCTAAGCTCATGACACTGAAGCTCGACCATAAAAGAAAACCATATAATTGGCCTACAATCCGTGATGATGTTTCTCTAACCCGCAACATCCTATGTTCGACATGGTATACGTTCGTTTGCCTAGTGATAGCTAATCACCCGAACGGGGATGTCAATCCCAATAGATCTATTCATAACATTCGCGCTCACAATCCAGTAATTGACAGTTCATGATAATGGGCTCAACTAGGGTTATCGCTACTTGTGTCCAGTTGTAAAACATTGCATGTTTCTCACCCCAAAAACTTATAAAACAAAAGCATGTAAAACGTGGGGCTATGAACTCCCCTTGAGTGAGCGTCACGTAAATCGTCAGATGCAACCTATTTAATTTGAGGTCGTATAAGCACTAATCGCTTTGATTAACTAACATCATATATAAGTCTATGTTAGTTACATCATACTATCGTTCGGGCTATCATAATTTAAGAGGTCATGTAGTGACGTATGAGGAGCTAGGACACTTTAAATCGTAAATCCAACAACTCGTCGATATGCCACCCCGAAGAGGCCTCATTATGAAACTCCCTAGTAATATAGTACTTTGATAACCACATATAATTCTATATAGCTTCATCACCGTCTAATCGTTTTTGTGAAATCATATTTATAAAGTAAAAACATTTATAAATACACCTTTAGCAAAAATGACCTAACTTTATCGTTTTAAGTCCGTTTCTCGCGTTTCTTACGTCCACGTTTTCGTATTAAGTCGAGTTATCAATAATTGACATTTTCATATTTTTAGTCCATTGATGAACAGTACTTTTTACTGTTCATGCCAGTTATAAAGTTATTTTTATAGTTTTAGTTATCGTAAAACCGGTAAACGTCGTATTTTATTCGTTATAGCTCCGTTTTTAGCGATTCTTTCGAGCACGTTCTCGTAATTGAAAGTTCTATATATTTATGAGGTTTATAAAAGTAAAAATTTCTGTCATGAATAGTAACTTTTATAAAAATAGTTTTATAAAAATATTTATTGTCGCAAACTCGCGTAATTCATAACTCCTTCGTTATTAATTGAAAATTTACGATTCTTATCATTTTGGAATCCTAAAAATATGTACAATCTGTGAAAAATACTAAACTTTCTGTTTTTGAAGTATTTTATAACTTGCTTTATAAAGTTTATTTTATAAAACCGGTATTAACGTAAATCGTATTTTTATCGTAACTTCTTCGTTATTAATCCGTTTTTCGAGTTTCTTACCTTTTTGTAATCGTCATGAGACGTATTATTTTATAAAAATATAAAGTGAACATGTTGTATGTCGAATTAAAACAGTGAGTTAGGATGTCTTTCTTGATTCCATATGTAAACTTTATTTCTATAACTTTCCACTTTGGATTTTACCATAAGTCTTTTATACTATATATATATTTATATATATATATTATGTCTTACATATAATAAAGTCCAATATTTCATATCTTGTCCAAATATCCAAGTTAACAAGTCCATAATGATACTTTTAATCACAAGTTTCTTAAATAATCCTTAAAACCCTAATTTGTACATATACATGTTTACACTTAACCAACATGTTACAACACTTATAACCCCATTATATCATGATATTACCAACCTAATATCATATGAAAAAGTGTACAAAAGCATAATCACAAATAAAAATCCCTTTTACATGTTCAAAAGTCCTAAATGGTGATTTTTCTATATAGAACATCATATATGCATAAAAATGATAAAAGTAAAGACATAAGGGATTTTAGATAACCTTGATATGATGTAATATGATGAAAAATATGATCTAAACCCTTGTTTAGATTTTTAAACCAAGCTTGCAAAGCTTAAAAACCCTAGCTTCCTTTTCTTGCTTCAACACTTTTAAAGGTTTAATCAAACCCTTACATCAACTTGAGGTATCTTAGATATGATGTAGGATTACTTAGAAATGAGGTAGATAAAAATTATATGGATGGTTTGTGTGGTTGGGTTGTTGCCGTGGCCAAGCAAGAGGAAAAAGGGAGAGATTGGTTTGGTTTTCTTAAGTGTTTCAAGAGTATGTGTGTTATGTCTTGTATGTACTCATTCTTATAGCAACAAGACTAGTCAAGATTCATAAATAGGGTCCAAGGAGAGGGGGGCTGTTCAAGGGTGCAAGGGGAGGGTTTTAGGGGTCTTGGTCTTGGTCTTTCGTCAAAGGAACAAGAAAAGCTAGATTTAATGGTGTAGATGTTGTACAAAACCAAGTTGCAAGATTTTTTTCCATATTTCTTTATATCTATTACAACAAATCCAGCCAAATAGAGATATATATGATATATTTTTGTAGTTTTATGTATTGGGTATAAATGTGGGTATTTGTTGAAGCGTAGAAAAGTTTTGGTGGTTCCGGGTATGCCTAAACTTAATTTATCGTGAAACGTAAACACTTTACGTAACCAATAAAAATAAAATGAACAAAGTTAATAATTATCATCAAAATAATTACTTAATACTTGTTTAATGTAAACATTTAATTGTTTGATGCCCGTTTACATTGAACGATAATTTTTGGCGTACGCGATTTAACTTAACGTTTACGTTTTAAAAGCAAACGCGTACATTACTAAAAGTACATAGTGAATTTATCGACGACGTCAATGACCCTAAAACACGAGGTGTTATAGAAAGAATCAAGGAAATGTTATTTGTGTTTTTCGAAAACGAATTCCAAAAAACATAATAACAACTAGATCATTTAGATTACTATTTAACACTAATTGAATCATTAAACAATCATTTTCAAATTAGTGACCTACGTTCAGCGTTGGCTTTGATGTTAACACTGGTAGGATTTCCAT